>APFE031213924.1:21193-36816 GCA_000404065.3 Pinus taeda
TTGAAGAGCTTGAGAGGATTTTTGGGTCTCACAGGCTATTATCGTAAATTTGTCCGCAACTATGGCCGCATAGCGAAGCCCCTCACTCAACTCCTCAAGAAAAATTCCTTCTTCTGGACCGAGGAACACAACAGGCATTTACCGCGCTCAAAAACGCCATGTGTACCACTCCAGTCTTAGCCCTACCGGACTTCACCAAATCATTTGTCATTGAATGTGATGCATCGGGAACAGGTATTGGAGCGGTTTTAATGCAGGAAGGGCAACCATTGGCCTTCACCAGCCAACAACTAAGTGGGAGGAATCTGGGCCAATCTACCTACGAGAAGGAAATGATGGCCATCTTACATGCAGTCGAGACTTGGCAACCTTACTTGTTGGGGCGACGTTTCCAAATCCGCACAGATCATCACAGTCTTAAATATTTTCTGGAGCAACGCCTATCTTCCCCACAACAAAACAAGTGGCTAGCCAAAATGTTGGGATATGATTATGGGATCATTTACAAGAAAGGGAAAGACAACCGGGTAGCAGATGCATTGTCGCGCCAATTTGAGGAGGAAAGTACTATGCTCGCAATTTCCCTCCCAATTCCAGACTAGATTGAAGAGGCTCGCAGGGAATGGTTTTCACATCCAGGGCTCTCCCAACTCATTTCTCAATTGCAGGTAGACCCTAATTCCAGCAAGGGCTACTCATGGCAGAATGATATTCTTCGCTACAAGGACAGAGTCGTAATATCACCAACATCCACCCTCAGAAGTTGCATTTTGGCAGAATTGCACTCATCACCCATTGCAGGACATTCGAGCTTTCAGAAGACGTATGCTCGCACCAGAAGATCATTTTTTTGGACCGGTATGAAACAGGACATCCTTACTTTCGTAGGAGAATGTGACGTCTGTCAACGCCACAAAGGGGAAATAGTCAACACACCAGGCACATTACAACCATTGCCCATTCCAGCGTCAATTTGGACGGAGGTCTCCATGGATTTCATTACAGGTCTTCCAAAGTTCGGGAACAAGTCAGTCATCATGGTGGTTGTGGACCGACTGTCGAAGTATGCTCATTTCTGCGCCCTACCCCAACCATTTACACCAACGTTGGTTGCCCAAAATTTCATGGATCAGATCTTCAAATTGCATGGCATGTCCACTTCTATTGTGTCTGACCGCGACCCAATCTTCACCAGTAATTTTTGGCAGGAACTCTTCAAAATACAAGGCACTCAACTCAAACTCAGTACTTCATATCATCTGCAAACATATGGTCAAACCGAAGCATTCAACAAATGTCTAGAAACCTACCTTAGGTGTTTCACTTTAGAAAAGCAACACCTTTGGGTATAGTGGTTACCTCTGGCGGAATGGTGGTATAACACCAACTATCATGGCACCACCAAAATGACTTCCTATGAAGCAGTCTATGGTCAACTTCCGCCTTCCCCTACTTCTTATCTCACGGGGTGCTCCAAAGTACAAGCCGTGGATCAACTCTTACAACACCGCGCAACCATGCTCGCCCACCTGCGCGAGAATCTTCATCAAGCTCAGAACCGTATGAAGCAACAGGCTGACCAACATCGCTCAGAGCGCCAATTTTAAGAAGGGGATCAGGTATTTTTGAGGCTGCAGCCCTACAAGCAAACATCACTCAAGGACAAGGGTTGTCAAAAGCTCTCTCCCAAATTCTATGGACCATACCAAGTACTTCAGCGCATTGGAGAAGTGGCTTACAAGTTGGCTTTGCCACCTACAGCAAAAATCCACCCAGTTTTCCATGTATCGTGCCTCAAGAAAGTGATTGGGAACAATTGCCGAGTTCAAACCAGTTTACCGGAATTGGACGAGGAAGGGTCAATCTGGCTTCAACTGGAATAGGTTCTAGACACACGAGACAAGCACCTGCGCAGCCGCATGATTAAAGAGGTCCTCGTCAAATGGAAAGACACCTCTCCGGAAGATGCAACTTGGGAACCAGCCACTATTCTTCAGCAGTTTCCGCAGCTTCAGCCTTGAGGACAAGGCTAGTCTTAAGGGTGAGGGCATGTTAGGGTCCCACCCTAACCCCCTTATTCATGTCATGGGATCACGTCATAGTCAAAAGTCAATAAAGCCCATATTAATATTTGTAAGTGGTTAACCCGCAATTAATGAAGGGACCACAGTTAGTTACAAATGGGCGGTAGTATTAAATAAAGGGTAAATGGGCGGTAGTATTAGATAGATGGTATTAATAAAACCCACGGTTTTGACCCATGGTATTGCATGTATGAGTCATATATAAAGGATAGAGACTCCCTGCGAGGAGTATTGTGTCTTGTTTTGCAATCGAGCTCTGCTCTATTGGAGGTTGCCCCCTCGAAGAGGCCTGTGAACATTTCTCTCTGAGTAATAAAATCATCACTATTCGGTGTTCTGGGTATATTTTCTTCGCTTATTCTGTGTTCTGGGTATTTTTCTCGCATATTCTCTGTTCCGTATTGCTTTGTAGGTTAAGAAGCATAACACTGTGGTTGCAGGTAACATGGATCCCTATGTCATTATCCAGTGCCGAACTGAGCAATAGAAGAGCAGCGTTGCGTCCGGTGAGTATGCATATTCCTATGGTTTTAGCCGTGTATTGAGAACATATATTATTGAGAACATGGCTGACTAGTCCCTGATAAATAGATCCTCAATCTCTGATAAAATTCTTCCGTTCGCATAATTTTTAAGTTTGTTTATAGGTATCCAGGGTTAACTGCTTTTCAAACAATGGAGAAAATGGTTACATCGTTTTAAGAAAGAGTTCGTGGTGAGGTCTTAGTTATGACTGAGTGCCCCTGGATTATTAGTGGGAAGAAGAAATTACACAAATATTTTCTATATGCAGGGGAAGTAGGGAGATTTCAAAAACTTTTCCCCCAAAAATATATAGAGTTAAAAGTTAATAGATCGGATCTCTGAAATTGCAGGTAAAGGTAGCAATCCCGAGTAGAATGAGCAATTTGTTTTCACTGTAGCCGACGGGGTTACTGAACTCACCTTAAAAATAAAGGACAACGATAGTGGAAACGCGGATGACTTCGTTGGGGAAGCAAGGTGCAGATGAGTCTCCAGCATTATGATCTCAGTCATTTTTTCAGTTCCTGTAGTCTTTCATCATTTTTCAATATTTCTGTTTTCTGATCATATATCTTTATATTTCTGATTGTGGTGCACAACATTCCCCTGGAGGGAGTATTCATGGAAGGAAGCCTACCCCCGACTTCCTACAATGTTGTCCTTCCAGACCAGACCTACTGTGGGGAGATAAAAGTTTGCCTCATGTTCACTATTAAGGTAGCTTCTATATATGCAGAGGCTCTTTATATCAGAAACGTTTCTTTCAATGGTAATAGGATGGATTCAGATATTGCTAAAGAGACAACTGAATTATGTGTGATGGTGTATGTTCAGTTGGATCTTTGATTTAATTTTTCTCTGATGTGGCTGTGGTTGTAGGTAACATGGATCCTATGCCATTATCCAGTGTCGAACTCAACAACAGAAGAGTAGGGTTGCGTCCAGTGAGTATGCATATTCCTATGGTTTTAGCCGTGTATTGAGAATAGATATTATTGAGAACAGATATTATTGAGAACATGGTTGACTAGTCCCTGATAAATAGATCCCCAATCTCTGATAAAATTCTTCCGTTCGCATAATTTTTAAGTTTGTTTATAGGTATCCAGGGTTTAAATGCTTTTCAAACAATGGAGAAAATGGTTACATCGTTTTAAGAAGGAGTTCATGGTGAGGTCTTAGTTATGACTTAGTGCCCCTGGATTATCAGTCGGAAGAAGAAATTACACAAATCTTTTCTATATGCAGGGAAAGTAGGGAGTTTTCACAAATTTTTCCCCCAAAAATATATAGAGTTAAAAATTAATAGATTGGATCTCTGAAATTGCAGGTAAAGGTAGCAATCCCGAGTGGAATGAGCAATTTATTTTCACTATAGCCGACGGGGTTACTGAACTCACCTTAAAAATAATGGATAGCGATAGTGGAAATGCGGATGACTTCGTTGGGGAAGCAAGGTGCAGATGAGTCTCCAGCATTATGATCTTAGTCATTTCTTCAGATCCTGCAGTATTTCATCGTTTTTCAATATTTATGTTTTCTGATCATATATCTTTATATTTCTGATTATGGTGCACAACGTTCCCCTGGAGGGAGTATTCATGGAAGGAAGCCTACCCCCGACTTCCTACAATGTTTTCCCTCCAGACTAGAACTACTGTGGGAGATAAAAGTTGGCCTCACATTCACTATTAAGGTAGATTCTATATACGTAGAGGCTCTTTATATTAGAAACATTTTTTTGAATGGTAATAGGATGGATTCATATTAGCTCTAGATATTGACCAATCAATGTAAATTTCATTTTCAAATTTTGTTTTACAGATGTAAGAAGATAATTTCAATAAAAAATTTAAACTTATTCCTTCTAGATATTTTAAAGTTAAATATCTTTTTAGAATTTAATGGATTTAAGGATATAAAGGATCTATGGATATAAAGGATGTATTGTAGATTTTGAGAATATTCAAGATATATGAATATTATAGAATTTGAGAATCTTAGGGAGCAATACAAAGTTTAGACTTTAAAGTTAAATACTTTTTCTAGAATTTCAGGGATCCATGAATATGGTAGGTTTTGAGTATATTCAAGATCCATGAATATTGTAGAATATGAGAATCTTAGAGAGATTACAAATAAGATTAAGGTGAAACAGGCCAAACAAAGTGACTAGGCACATTCTATCATATTCTCAAATTCTAAAATATTCCCATAATTTATTATCAAATTAATTTCAATTCCATAACCCTAACATGTTATTGTGTTTTTTTATATAAATTCCCATAAGATTACTTCAATTCTATGAACTTAAATATGTTTTTTCATATTATGGTGATTGGAAATTGCAGGAAGAAGAAGATTGTTGTGAGGAAGCAGCAACGGAGGAGGTCGGAGGGTGGAAAGAAAGCTCCTATTGACCATTCCTTTCAATTGTTATGTTCAGTAGGTCACATAACATAGAAAACCTTCAAAGAAATCAAATGTATTGTCGCATCAAACGCAAGAAATTCTGAAATAATGTTTATTGGGATTATATCATTCTGAAATAATGTTTATTGGGAGTCTATCTACATGTTTCCTCGACTATGACTCTCTTTTAGTGTCACATCTAACACATAAATTCTGAAATATGTTTATTTGGAGTGTATCCACATCGTTCCTGGACTAGGATTCTTTTTGTGTGGTTTGATGTTTATCTTTTCTACCAATCATTGAAACTCTTCATGGAAACATTGTGATTTCCCTAGAGACTATACATAAAAATGAAATATTTGCTTGAAACTGGTTTGTGCCATATGACAGAAAATGAAAAACTTATTTTGTAGCTCTACATTTTGAATGGTGATAAAATTTTGATAGCAATTGGGTTGTAATAATGAACGGAGTGGAAAACCCAATTGGGTACCAATGGTCTAAAGGAAATGTTTGGGCACGGCGTTCCTTTGATTTCTTCTTTTAGCACGTAGTTTAATTATTAATTATTAATGTTTAATTATGCCGTAAGGCGTTTTCCTTGAAATCAACTTTCCTCTTGGGTTGTGTGTACATTTATGAGCCTTCGATTTAAGTGTTAGACGATGAAAATAATCTTACCCATCCAATTGATTAGACCGGTATATGATGCGACCCAACAAATCGAAGCTTTCCCTCGCTCGACGCTACGCTACTTCCAGGTGCTTCTCCATGTGGAGACCTTGCACTTGCCCTCGCTCGACGATACTATATTCCAGGACCTTGGATCTGTGGAAATCAACTTCAGGAAACCCTTCATATCAATCATAAGGTAGCAAATGATATTTTGACCCTCAGAACATACCCAGTCTGCAACATGACCCATCAGATGATTCTAGGAGGTCTCGCTCAGCCTTAAAAGGGCTTGGATTATCACCACTAGATGCCTTGGACTGTCACAGGTCCATTTCTGGACTTCGGTCTATTGCGAGATGGCTACAAGAATTGCGATATGTTACAAAATGGTTGCTCGGCATCAAGGTATGTATTTCCATTTTAGTTTGTTTGCATATATATTGGGTGCCAGTGGTTATACTATATTGTATAAGGCAGTTCTGGAAGATGGGCTGGCTTTTGCAGTAAGGCGACTTGGTGATCGTGGTTTGGAAAGGTACAAGGATTTTGAAGCAGAAGCTAAAGCAATCGGTAGGGTTAAACATCCCAACATTGTTCGCCTCCGAGCTTTCTATTGGGGTATAGAGGAAAAACTGCTGGTTTATGAATACATTCCACATGGAAGCTTGGAAAATGCCTATTATGGTGGGTGCTCTTGTTCTCTTTTTTCCATTTCATGTATATCTACAGGAAATTTCGTTCAATTCATTTCTGAAAGGTTGTTTTTTATTTTTTTTACAAAGATATCCCTTCAATCGCTTGCATATTATGAGTTTCTTATGGATTCCACAATCTCCCCTATTTAGCTACTGTACCTTTAGGTAATACATAGTCATTTGAAAAAGGTGTACCTTCAGCTCCCGTATCTATTTTTTCACCATCTTTATGATTGCAATCAGATTAGATAAACATTGAATAGCTCTAATTTTCAATTTTAGTCACCCTGTCTTGGGCCAAACTTTTGAACATTATGACACCTCTTTCATTAGAAGCATCAGGGGAATTGACATTATTACAAAGATTTTGGTTGATGTTGTATGTATGAGGTTCCGTCCCCGTATATTGGTTGATGTAACAAAGGTGGATCTGAGTACCACTGTGTTGGGATTCAAGATATCGATGCCTATTATGATTGCTCCAACTGCCATGCAAAAGATGGCTCATCCTGAAGGTATGGATTAGATTATTATATTACAGTTAAAATCCTATTTTGATGCATATATTTTCTAAAAGTGAATCCATCATCTTTTACAGGAGAGTATGCTCCTGCAAAAGTTGTTGGAACTATAATGGTTTGGGCATTGGTCTTCTCTTTGTGGGATCGAACTTCTGAATGTTTTAATTTCCTTCTAGCTATTAAGGATTTAAGAAATTATAATGATTTTGGATTTTGAAATAGTTTGTTGTGTTGATAAAAATTGAGGCTTGGACGTATTTGTTGTAGACGCTTTCTTCATGGGCTACATCAAGTGTTGAAGACGTTGCTTCAACTAGACCAGGCATTCGCTTTTTTCAACTTTATGTAAGTTTATCATTTCCACCCATATGATTGTCTTCCCATGTTTTCTGAGATGTAATTTAGTTCATATCCATCCAATTGTATTATAGGGTCCTAAACCAATGGTAAGATCAGTTATATTGCGTTGGGTTTACTAAATGTGGATGTATGAGTGGTGTTAAAATTTAGACGTCACTGCCGACAGGTTTACAAGAATAGGAATGTTGTTTCACAACTTGCTAGAAGAGCGGAGAGGGCTGGTTTTAAGGCAATTGCACTGACTGTGGACACACCCCGACTTGGGCAGAGGGAGTCTGACATTAGAAATAGGTAGTGAAAATTAATTCTATTTTAGCTTTGCTGACAAACTCAAAGAATCCCAAACAATTTAACACCTCACAAAAAGTTGATTCCTATTCCTAAACTTCTTGTTTTCACTTTCAAAGTTATATTTCTTGAAGTTGGAACCAAACACTATATTCTAGCTCTCCTTGCTTATGTAGAGATGGGGATCTTGTATAATCGCTCTTTAGTTCTTTGATGTAACAACCTTCGTTCACATCTATGATGCTTCTACCAGAAAAAACCTGCAACTTTCACTTTCCTTCATTTTCTTATTCCCGGTGTTTGTATCCTTCTGAAAATATAGAAAAGACTTTCAAGGTCTACAATTTCATACACGTTCATTCTAAAAGGCATGGAGAAATCAGCCTCATTGGTGATGGCTTCAATTTTAGGGACTTGAGCAATTACCAAGCGAGTGGTATACTTCTGAATAAGCCTGCAGACTATTTGGAATAATAACAAATGAAAATTCACTATAATATGAAATGCCACCAAGGTTAGTTGATAACAATCTAGCTCTCAATAAAAATCAGAACATTGTAGAATTCTTTTAGGATCAGAAGTGATGCTAGGGTTAGAAAAAGCATTTAGCACCTATAATGTATCAAACTTAAAATAAGTCAGAAGTCTCCATTTTATCTGGGATTCCTCTTTGTTCATCCCTTGTCTGACAGTGAGGTATCTAATGTTCTGAAAAGTCTCATTGTGATATCCACTCATACATGCTAGACAGTAAGGCACACCTTTGTGTTGAGATTCAATTCTAGATCCATAATTGTTTTTGACTTCTATTGATTTTTGTTTGTTAAAAATGTAGATTCGCATTGCCTCCATATCTTACCTTAAAGAATTTCGAAGGTTTGGATCTTGGGAAAATGGAGAAGGTATGTGTTCCATTTCACGAGTTCTTTAAATAGAAGGATGCTGTTTTTAGTTCTTCCTATATTCAAGGTCCAGACTTCTTCCTTAAGTTGGTTTTTTCTTGCAGACAGCGGATTCTAGACTGGCATCATATGTTGCAGGTCAAATTGACAGATCATTGAGTTGGAAGGTTTGTAATAGTCTTGGTAGAGGGATATTTCAAATAATTATTCAGTATTGTGTTTGAATAGATTGAAAATGGATAGAGAAGCACCTGGAGAAATCTTGGGGTTGAGTTCCTGCCTTTGCTTGTAACCATCTGAATCTCAGAAAAATTATTTGTGATGAGTCATATTATGATTTACATCTTCAAGAAATACTTCGTATCCTTTTTCAAGAAATACTATGTATCTTTTTTCCAATTATTTTGGCTGTGGCATTGCATGGGCCGTGTTGTGGTTACTCTCTGATGCCCTGTCATTGTGTTTCGGTGGTTGTTCTCTTTGATCTCGATGTGATTAATTGGTTGAAAAGGTAAAGACCAGCTGTGGGCAGCTTCTTGGCTATTCACAAGTTCATCTGATCTTAGTACTTTTATATCAATACAAATATGAGGTCTCCGTTTGCTTTTAAAAATAATAAATTGTTATGGTGCAAACAATGACTATATGGTATCGTTTATTGCTTTCAGTCCTGCCTACTGTGCTAGACGTCACAGTGAACACTCCAGATGATTCTCAAGTTATTTTAAAGGTACACTATCTCATAAAAAATATTATCCAGTGCTTATGACAGTAGGTGGTAACATAAGTCTTGTCATAGATGTTCGATCCAGCTTTAAGAATTATGATGAATATAATCCAATCTTGCAGCATCCAGACCTATGGATAGTTATGTTTGGTTCGATAGTAGATTTTAATATATGTTTGTTTTATGGAAACATGGAATTTCCATAGACCGTATTCTTAATTTATGTCGATTATTAGCTGTGAATGTGGAGACATGCCATCTGACCAACTATTCTTTATCCCATGAGGTAAAAAAATCAGTAGTTCAGAAGCTCATTAATTAATGGGGTTGTTTGACAGGCTGGTGGATTGCAATTGACTGGTTTTGTTCAAGATATCATGTGGTATGACCCTACTTGCATTAACAACACAGGTGTTCGTGTCAAGATAGAAATAGCCATGTACAGTGAAACTGGTTCTATTATTAGTTTGTAAAGCTTAAGTGTGACCATGGCAACATTGGCCATCTTAGTTTTCTTGAAGTATCCATGACTTGGTAAAAACTTGAATTATACCAGGTTCGTAGCAACAGGTTGAGGGATTCATCAGATATTGCAACCTTGAAGCCCTATGCCCTTACTATTGTAGAAGGTAACCAATAACTCTGCTCCCCCATCTGAACAAGTAAGGGGAGATAGCTAGAAATTTTGTCTTGCCTTTCTTTAAAATATAAATGTTTTTATCTTGAGTATGCATATTCCTATGGTTTTAGCCGTGTATTGAGAACATATATTATTAAGAACATGGCTAACTAGTCCCTGATAAATAGATCCCCAATCTCTGATAAAATTCTTTTCTTCGCATAATTTTTAAGTTTGTTTATAGGTATCCAGGGTTTAAATGCTTTCAAACAATGGAGAAAATGGTTACATCATTTTAAGAAAGAGTTCATGGTGAGGTCTTAGTTATGACTGAGTGCCCCTGGATTATCTATGGGAAGAAGAAATTACACAAATCTTTTCTATATGTAGGGGAAGTAGGGAGATTTCACAAATTTTTCCCCCAAAAATTTATAGAGTTAAAAATTAATAGATCAGATCTTTCAAATTGTAGGTAAAGGTAGAAATCTCGAGTGGAATGAGCAATTTGTTTTCACTGTAGCCAACGGGGTTACTGAACTCACCTTAAAAATAATGGACAGTGATAGTGGAAACGCAGATGACTTCGTTGGGGAAGCAAGGTGCAGATGAGTCTCCAACATTATGATCTCAGTCATTTTTTTAGATCCTGCAATCTTTCATCGTTTTTCAATATTTCTGTTTTCTGATCATATATCTTTATATTTCTGATTGTGGTGCACTGCATTCCCCTGGAGGGAGTATTCATGGAAGGAAGCCTACCCCCGACTTCCTACAATGTTGTCCTTCCAGACCAGAACTACTGTGGGGAGATAAAAGTTTGCCTCACATTCACTATTAAGGTAGATTTTATATATGCATAGGCTCTTTATATCAGAAATGTTTTTTTGAATGGTAATATGATGGATTCATATTAGCTCTAGATATTGACCAATCACTGTAAATTTCATTTTCAAATTTTGTTTTACAGATGTAAGAAGATAATTTCAATAAAAAGTTTAAACTTATTCCTCCTAGATTTTTTAAAGTTAAATATCTTTTTAGAATTTAATGGATTTAAGGATATAAAGGATGTATTGTAGATTTTGAGAATACTCAAGATATATGAATATAGAATTTGAGAATCTTAGGGAGCAATACAAAGTTTAAACTTTAAAGTTAAATACTTTTCTAGAATTTCATGGATCCATGAATATGGTAGGTTTTGAGTATATTCAAGATTCATGCATATTGTAGAATATGAGAATCTTAGAGAGGTTACAAATAAGATTAAGGTGAAACAGGTCAAACAAATTGACCAGGCAGATTCTATCATTTTCTCAAATACTAAAATATTCCCAAAATTTATTATCAAATTAATTTCGATTCCATAACCCTAACATGTAATTGTGTTTTTCATATAAATTCCCATCAAATTACTTCAATTCTATGAACTTAAATATGTTTTTTCATATTATGGTGATTGGAAATTGCAGGAAGAAGAAGATTGATGTGAGGAAGCAGCAACAGAGGAGGTTGGATGGTGGAAAGAAAGCTCCTACTGACCATTCTTTTCAATTGTTATGTTCAGTAGGTCACATAACATAGAAAACCTTCAAAGAAATCGAATGTACTATCACATCAAATGCAAGAAATTCTGAAATAGTGTTTATTGGGAGTATATCATTCTGAAATAATGTTTATTGGGAATATATCTGCATCTTTCCTCGACTATGACTCTCTTTTAGCGTCACATCTAACACATAAATTCTGAAATATGTTTATTTGGAGTACATCCACATCGTTCCTGGACTATGACTCTTTTTGTGTGGTTTGATGTTTATCTTTTCTACCAATCATTGAAACTCTTCATGGAAACATTTTGATTTCTCTAGAGACTATACAGAATGGATTTCCGCACTTTATGCCTTATGGCGTTTTCTTTGCAACATCTGGTGCAAATGCTAGTTTTATTATCATAAAATAACTTTGCTAAGGTGACTAAAAAACTAAACTAAGAGCAACGTGATTGTCTGAACTGCTTTCCGAGTGTAAATAGTTAGCTTTGAACATGTTAAGTAACCTACGTCACGTCACCTTTTTTTTCTACGATGTATTATTATAACTTATCTCACTTCTTAAGCATTTCTATATCGAAGTCAGATATCGTTTAATAATAATAATTTATGTTATATTTATTTGGTTTTATTAATATGAGAAGATTGCATTTTGCATGGAAAAGAATTTTTTTATTTATTGTAAGAGAAAACAAAGATTATTAACTAAGTAAGAATGTGATTTTTGTTGTTTAAAGTATATTTTTGAATGCATAAATGGATTTAACAGCATAAATTTTTTTTGGGCGTTCAATTTCTACATATTAAACAATTTAAAATCAAATTTTTAAAAATCCTTGTTGGGATTAAAAATAATCAGAAAAATGATAATGTAAAAGGCCATTTCATGAATAAGTTAAACTTTTCCTTTTAAAATTAACATTTGCAAAGAAAAATTTTCATCTCTAAACAAAGTTTTAAGAAATAGAGCAATACGAGTGTCCTACATGCTAATGGCTAACAAAAGGAATATGCAAGAATTGACATTAATGTAGATAGAGGTAACTTACCTGTGTCCTTGCTAGCACCATATGTCATGTTCATTATAGTTGTATATGTTCTGTTAAAAAAATAATGTTTTTTTACATTTTCTTCATGTTTTAAATGAATTAGGGGTGCACTATCTATATATTATATTTATATATTTATATATATAATATATATAGTTAATATATATATATAAATATATATATATATATGATGAAGGGGCATCATAGAGAGAATATGTACAAATTATTCACTTTTGCATTGTATCCTCATTCTTTCATTTGTGAGTTTGACCTAATGAACACCTTGTTATGCATTTTACCTTACCATGTATATGGAAGAGGAGAATGGATTTCCAAATGATTGTAGAGTGTGAAAGGCATAGACGTTATGTCAAAAGCCTTTCATTTACTAATGTTATATCAAGAAAATTGCAATCCTTAAGCTTCAAATTGGTGAAATAAATTGACGACCCACCTTGGGAATAAAACTCAAAGTCTTAGAAAACAATAGGCCCAAATGTAGATTTATTGCATGCATCTTGAAAATTTTGAGGCATGTTGGCTTAGGAACTGGAGAGGTGACATGGTTTATGGATACTTGTTTGGGACTGATATTAGGATCAAAGTGGAGAGGAATTTGACATAATTTTATGGGAGACAAGGTGAATTGCAGTGTGAAGTGGTCGAATTGAGTGGGGAGGGTTTTGATTCATTGTGAAATTAGGGGTAGGAGGAACATATCCCTTCATGGAATAATCTACTTCCTTTGAGTTTGAGGAGTAAAAATGCATTTTATAATAAAAGGAAACCATAAAAATATTATTATGCAATTGACTCACAATAGTATACAACCAATTTATTGTATACATGCCCTCACATTATGCTTAGATATTCCTAAACTATAAGAGACATAGAGTTCTTGCATATCTTCTTGAAGAGCTCTTTGAAAAACCATACTATTTATTAATTATTTTTTAACAAAATGCAATATGCCTTATTTTAGAATGGAAAATGAGACCTCCATGTCTCCAATTAAGTTGTAAGTAAAATTTATGCAATAAAGAATTTTCCCTTAGTGAAGCATATGCCATGATGGGACCCTATGAACACTTCTATATCTATTGATCCGTTTTGGATGATTGTCAATAATATCCCCTCTATTCCTTTCTTCCTGCAAATTTTGTGTCTATCAACATGTATTAGATGATGATGTTCTCTCAGTTGGTTGTCCATCCCAACATATCTTTCCTATACATCTAATTATACCTTTATCCTTCCATATCTAACCACCATTATATCATGTTCATACATTTCTCCTTTAGTCCATGTTCATGGGAATCCAATGCTTACTTCACATGTCTGCCTCAATTGCATTTTTTAATATATTACTTTCATGGCATTTAAGGGTGCCAAGTTCGCTGACGGTAAACTATGTTTTTTTATGATTTTTTACAGCCCTTGGGAAATATCAATTCTTTTCCTAGAAACAAATTCATACTTTGAAATGTAATTGAAATCCTTTTAGAATATCATGGACACATGAAGTCTAGGTTTTGTGATCCCCTTATACAATATCAAGGTCATGGACATAATGCATATTTCCTTTGATGATTCTTACAACGTTTCTTGAGTCATAAGTAGGAAGCAACTACAATACAGCCAAATATTATTCTAAAGCCCTAAGGTTTGAATCATTATCCTTCTCTTCACAGCAAGACAAATTTATCAAATCTTGTCAATTTCCCTCACTCTCTTATGAAAGGAACTACAATTTCCTCAACCATTTGATGACTCTGAATGATGGAGATTTGGGTTTTTCTTCAAGTAACTATTGGAATTTGGTCGTGCATTTTATTATATTCTTCTTCCTCTATACTCTTCCTTGCACTCTTACACATGTTATGGCCTTCTTTTTTGCAAGTAGTGAAACTCTATATTCTATGTTCATACCAAGTCCATGTTAGGGTGAAATAATTGTTGAACAACCTATGTTTCCTAAAAAATCCATGTTTCAATAGAAGAAAGACAAACATGTATATCGATATGCTAGATCAAATCAAACTATGATGAAAATGAGCATTCCTGAGTAAGAAAAAGACTTCCAAAAACTCCATCCATTCTCAAGTTTATTTTCGATGAATATTTCAATAAATTAAATGATTAAGTATACAAAGCAGGTATATTGACACATTTTTCTGATCTAATCACTTAACACATCAGAGTCCGAGGATGAGGGAAAAAGATAGATTATAAAAACAATTTCATATACAATTCACATATAAATGTCTAAAATAAAAAGAATGCAACCCATGCATTCACAAATCATACAACAACAAAAGATTATTCCAGAAGGGGTGACACTTTAATATCAACTCATATATAGAGAATTAATGATACGTTCTTTCTCAATTGGATAAAGTGGGAAGTGAAATAAGTACTTTCGTGTGTTATATGTTGAACTATCACATTTGTTTTCACTTTGAGATTATTTTATTTATGAAGTTTAGTTGATCATGTTTACATATGTTTTATTTAAAAAATATAATGTTTTCTATTAAATTAACGAAGAAACTCACATGTTGTAGTGAGTCTTGGCATTGGAAAGTTTGTTATATAATTAGAGTGTCTTAAAATATTAGAAACCTAGAATATTATATAAAAGAAAAATATTTGAAAAAGGTATGTGAACATGCATAAGATATATTCCTATATTCAATTATATAGAGTAGACTTCTAAATAATGGATGTCAACGTGATGGAGATGACTTAGCACTAACATACTTTCTCAATTGTTAAAACAACAACAAACAACAATAAAGTGGAATATAAGCATCATTTAAAAGTTGGCACATGGAGGAAGTAATCAAGGAATTTAGACTTTTGTGATCCATAACGTTTGTTTAGAAATTTTTTGGCGAAATCACATAATTGATCATTTGTCGATGCGTTTCGAACCAACTAGTGTGGTTCATCGTCAGGACAAGTTGAAGATACAGATCCAGTATAGCGAGTTAAATAGTCCAAGCAGAAACTCCAATGGCTAAAAAGACTAACGGCTATTTTTCAACATAAGGACCCAGTCAAACCTCCTTTAACTAAATTAATATTAATATACTTTATAATTAATATTATATTTCTGGAGCTAAGTAAGCTGGGTAAAATTAACCAGATCAAAGTTAGATATTAAATTTAATCTATTTATATATTTGAATTATTAAAACATTATATATA
>APFE031213924.1:36836-50052 GCA_000404065.3 Pinus taeda
TTTTTAATTTTTTATCTTACATTAACTTAGAACTAACAAAAAATAACAATAAAACTAAAAACACAAAATAAATAAAAATTAATTAAATGAATAAATGAAAAGTAATATTGATTAGTTACGAAAATGCATATATTAATTATAAATGTATTTATAAACATAGCATTAGGTTGTTAAAAATATAAGGCTAATAAAAAGCTAAATAAATACCTTACATTCTAAGGTTAGTTTAATTATTTTTAATCATTCGCTTACTAGATAAAATATATTATGCTAAATATTCCCAGGTTGCCAAAATTAAATAATCTTCGAATATATAGGGAAATAGAGGGGATTAAATCAAAATCATAAGGGCGATAATTAAAAGAAGAACAAATCAAATCAAGAGTAAAGCAAGAAATTAATACAACAAACCCAAAGGAAACAACCCTTAAGGAAAGGAAACAAGAAACACTGAGACCTTACCAAGAAGGGACCGCGGAGGCTAGGAAGACAGGGCTGGGACCCAACAGCTGCTGATCTTCCAGCCATCATCCCTATTAAGATTATTCGGCCTTTTTTCAATCTCCAGGGCGTCCCTAAACTTGCGATGGTGAAACTGAGCAACTCTAGCAATGACTTGAGCCTCTTCGATACATACATGATGCATCGTCTTCTCGGCATGTTCCGCCAGGGCTGAGGATTTGGTCCTACCATGCCTCAAGTCGGCTGAATGCTCGCTAATCCTTTGATTGATACAGCGACCTGTCTCACCAATATATGGAATCCCACAAGAACAAGGGATGACATAGACGCCCTTCATGTCTTTAGGGTCAATAGGATCTTTTACAGACCTGAGGGAGCTACAGATAGTATTAAGAGGTCTAAAAGTTGCGGGCACATCAAATTTTCTCAGAATCCTCGCAATCCTATCCTTGGTCCCCTGGATATAAGGAAGGTTTACTCCCATGACACGATCATTAGGATCCCTACGGATTGACGACTCCTTCTTAGCCTTGAGGAAGGCCTTTTGACCCAGGTGTCTATCGTAACCATTTTTCAAAAAGACATCTAGGAGATGAGCCTTCTCCTTTTCCAAGCTCTCTTCATTCGAGATTCTAACGGCACGGGTGGCAAGTGTGCTTAGAACACCTAACTTTTGAGCTGGGAAATGATCGGAAGAAGAAGGCAAGTATTGCTCAGTATGCGTCTTCTTCCTAAACACTTGATGAGAAAAGGAACCATCCGCTTTCTTAGAGATGAGAACATCCAAGAACGGAAGACAACCATTGTCTTCTTTTTCCATCGTGAATTTTATGGCGGTGGACTGGTTATTAAGATGATTGAAGAAATGATCCAGCTCATCAGGACCATGAGACCAGACAACACCAGTGTCATCAACGAACCTTTTCCAAAGCTTCGGAAGGAGACGAGACGAGGCCAAAGCCTTAGACTCAAAATCCTCCATAAAGAGATTGGCGACTACCGGGGACAAGGGGGAGCCCATGGCAACCCCACAAGTCTGCTCATAGAATTCTCCTTCGAAGCTGAAAAAGGTGGAGGTAAGGCAAAGCTCAACCAATTTTACCGTATCATGGTCGGTGAGCTTATAAATCACCTTCATGGCCTCGTTGATTGGAATACACGTGTAAAGAGAGACCACGTCGAAACTTACCAGAATATCCTCGAGCTCAAGCTTAATCCTTTTAAGATCATCAAAGACTCGGCTTCCTTTATTGATGATCTTAAAAGGATTAAGCTTGAGCCCGAGGACATTCTGGTAAGTTTCGACGTGGTCTCTCTTTACACCTGTATTCCAATCAACGAGGCCATGAAGGTGATTTATAAGCTCACCGACCATGATACGGCGAAATTGGTTGAGCTTTGCCTTACCTCCACCTTTTTCAGCTTTGAAGGAGAATTTTATGAGCAGACTTGTGGGGTTTCCATGGGCTCCCCCTTGTCCCCGATAGTCGCCAATCTCTTTATGGAGGATTTTGAGTCTAAGGCTTTGGCCTCGTCTCGTCTCCTTCCGAAGCTTTGGAAAAGGTTCGTTGATGACACTGGTCTTGTCTGGTCTCATGGTCCTAATGAGCTGGATCATTTCTTCAATCATCTTAATAACCAGTCCACCACCATAAAATTCACGATGGAAAAAGAAGACAATGGTTATCTTCCGTTCTTGGATGTTCTCATCTCTAAGAAAGCAGATGGTTCCTTTTCTCATCAAGTGTTTAGGAAGAAGACGCATACTGAGCAATACTTGCATGCTTCTTCCCATCATTTCCCAGCTCAAAAGTTAGGTGTTCTAAGCACTCTTGCCACCCGTGCTATTAGAATCTCGGATGAAGAGAGCTTGGAAAAGGAGAAGGCTCATCTCCTAGATGTCTTTTTAAAAAATGGTTATGATAGGCACCTGGGTCAAAAGGCCTTCCTCAAGGCTAAAAAGGAGCCGTCAATCCGTAGGGATCCTAATGATCGTGTCATGGGGGTTAACCTTCCTTATATCCAGGGGACCACGGATAGGATTGCGAGGATTCTGAAAAAATTTGATGTACCCACAACTTTTAGACCTCTGAATACTATTCGTAGCTCCCTCAGGTCTGTAAAAGATCCTATTGACCCTAAAGACATGAAGGGTGTCTATGTCATCCCTTGTTCTTGTGGGATTCCATATATTGGTGAGACAGGACGCTCTATCAATCAAAGGATTAGCGAGCATTCAGCCGACCTGAGGCATGGTAGGACCAAAATCTCAGCCCTGGCAGAGCATGCTGAGAAGACGATGCATCATGTATGTATCGAAGAGGCTCAAGTCATTGCTAGAGTTGCTCAATTTCACCATCGCAAGTTTAGGGAGGCCCTAGAGATTGAAAAAAGGCCGAATAATCTTAATAGGGATGATGGCTGGAAGATCAGCAGCTGCTGGATCCCAGCCCTATCTTCCTAGCCTTCGCGGTCCCTTCTTGGTTTGGTCTCTGTGTTTCTTGTTTCCTTTCCTTAAGAGTTGTTTCCTTTAGGTTTGTTGTTTTATTTGCTTGTTTTTCTCTTGATTTGATTTGTTCTTCTTTTAATTATCGCCCTTATGGTTTTGATTTAGTCCCCTTTCTTTCCCTTTATACTCGAAGATTATTAAATTTGGCAACCTGGGAATATTTAGCATAATATATGATTAAAAATAATTGAACTATCCTTAGATTGTAAGGTAATTTTTTAACTTTTTATTAGCCTTATATTTTTAACATCCTAATGCTATAAATTCATGTATAATTAAAATTTGCATTTTCATAACTAATCAATATTTCTTTTCATTTATTCATTTGATTAATTTTGATTTTTAGTTCTAAGTTAATTTAACTAACCTTAAGAAATAGTGTAAGATAAAAAATTTAAAAAAAGTTTTAATAAATATAAATAGATATAATATTTTAATATCTAAACTTCAAGTAAAATATTATTAGAATGATTAGATATTGATAAATTTTAATATATATATTTAAATATATATATATTTATATATATATATATATAATATTATATATATATATATATATATATATATATATAACATTAATATAATTTATTAAGATTAGGTATGGCAAATATTAATTACCACATAAATATATATACAATATTTTAAATAAATAAAAGGCTTAGTTTGAAATACTATTGATCTAACTCATAATAAAAATAAAAAAAAAATAAAAAAATAAAAATAAAAAATAAAAATAAAAAATAAAAAAAAAAATAAAGTTTTCTAATAATTATTAAATAATTTAAAATCTATATATTAAATATAGTATTTATTAGTATTGAAAAATAAACATAATTTTATTTAATATATTATAGTTTTATAGTTTTATTATTTAAAATATAAATAGATTAAATTTAATATCTAACTTCTGATCTGGTTAATTTTTACCCAGTTTACTTAGTTCGAGAAGTATAATATTAATTATAAAGAATATTAATATTAATTTAGTTAAAGGAGGTTTGACTGGGTCCTTATGTTGAAAAATAGCTGTTAGTCGTTTTAGCCGTTGGAGTCTCTGCTTGGACTATTTAACTCGCTATACTAGATCTGTATCTTCAACTTGTCCTGACGATGAACCACACTAGTTGGTTCGAAACGCGTCGACAAATAATCAATTATGTGATTTCGCCAAAAAGTTTCTAAACAAATGGATGAAGTAGTTATATATTTTTCTCATTTGCAATATTTGAATATTAATTCATTCAAGAACATGTGAATTTTGATGAACACCATATTTCCAACACTCTATCTCCTTACAACTTATAATCTTTCTAAATTTCTCGACGAAATGTTTTAACTACATTTATGTATAAACAAAACATATTTGAAACCTTCTAACGTTAGATTAGACATTTAATCAACCTAATTTTGCACTATTAAGAAATTAAGAACAATTTCTTGTGGGTAAGGTTAGGTATTGGAAAGATTCAAATTTAATTTAACTCAAACCGACCAAATATGTGGATGGTCACCCAAAATAATTAGTTTTCTCAAAGCAACTTCGATATATATTCTTCTACGTTGATGACTTATGTAAACCTATATAATGTGTGATTAATGTAGGGAAAATAAGTATAATTTTTTCCTTCAATGCAGAACATATCATCCTTCCATATCAACTACTCCATTGACAAGTTCTTTCATTTGATGAGTTTCTAGTAATTGCTTAATTTTTTAGTTTTTTTTTTAATTTATTTCAAGGATTTTTTTGGTTCTAATATGAATTTACATTTTTCATTAATCTTTGGTAAAATAGTTTGGATTAAGATCTTGTCACTGATCGCTTTCTTTAAGCAAGAAATATGGAAGACTAGATGTATACATGAATATGGAGCTAACTCTAATCTATAAGACATACTTCCAATCCTTTGTAACATCTTATAGTGGCCATAATACCTCTATGTTAATTTATTACTTTTCTTTTTCTACTTAAGGGAAAATTATTTATTTGGATGTAGTCTCACAAATGTCCAATCCCCCACTTCAAATTCCATTTCACCATGATGTTTATCTACTTGTTTCATCCTAATTTTTTCTATAAACAATTTGTCCTTCACTAGTTTGAGAGCCTCTTATTGGTGCCCTATGTCGTCATGTTGCTTCCTTGCTTACACACCTAAGTTAATGTGGGAAAAATCCTCAACACAACTAGGTGTGCCCTTCGTGGCAAAGCTTAGAGAAGGGGATATCACCTAATCCCAACTTTCTCTATCTAGGCTCTCTCTTAGCTAAAACCAAGGGGGGTGGACCCTATGGAAAATACTAAAGAAGGCTTGCTAAACTAACAAATTCTAGGAGATGGTCAGTAGATTAATTAGAGCATCAACTATTCGATAACTTGAAATATAACTTGAAGAAAATTAAAACTTGGTGTTGGGACACTAATTTATCATTATTATTACCATTTACTCACAAATATTTCATCCATTTCTAGCATTATTTATCACGTTATTTATTATATAATTCCATTTCATAATTATTTATGCTCTTATGGATAAGTAATATTTATTCTCCTCCAGTTTAATAAATTGTTGATTAGTATGCATACTTTTGCCAATCATGGTTTATTAATTAATTTTTTCTAACGTCACTCATGATTTTAGCCTCCAATATCTCTTCCATATTGCAAATTTGATCTTCAGCTCATAATCAAATATTCCAAGTTTGAAATCCGGTGGGATAACAAGTGACAATTTTGTGTTTGACATTTTGGGAAAACAAAGAAGAATCTTGAAAATCCAATACATGGGTTTTGTGAAGAATAGACCAAATTAGTTTTCAGAAGAGTATTTTTCCACAATTTGCTCTAGATTGAGATAAAATCAAGGTTCTTTGAAGGACATTTTCATAGATTTTCTGTTGTGGTCATTTTCCAAATTGCTCCGATTGTAATACTAGATTTGACTTGTTCCATTTGAATCATGATGGAAAGATCTCTCATATCTCGTCTTGCTTATTGAGATTTTGTAATCAATCTAAATTCTACGGGAAATCATTTTGTAATAAGTTTGTTTTAAATTTCTCTTTATTGTCTGTGTATTTAGAAGACACAAATAAGAGAGAAAATGGAGATAACACATATGGAGCAAATCAAATATTGAAGGATCTTTCTTTGTTGTGTAACAAAATAACTTTAGTTTGTAATTCCTTTTCACGAATTAATGAGAATATCATCATATTGTAATTTTGTGTAGTCTGTAATTCGCAACCACGACCCTGATCGGAGAGTTGGGCCCACTCTTTCGATAAGGTGTTGTTGGATATGGTTCGTGTGGATAAGTATACCTTTTAATTATATTATTGCTTGTTTATGATTGTTGTTCCTTTCTTTGTTGATTTATTATCTTGTTGTTATTTCAGATTGTTGTTATTTCATATTGTTGTTACTTCAGATTGTTGTTACTTAGAGTTGGTGTCATTTTCTTTGCTGTTACTCGACTTGTAGAAATATTTGGGCCTTGTATTTTGTACCTTCTCAATACTAGACAGGGAACCTGTGGCCTACATAGACCTTACACTATAACCTTAAAATAACTAGATGGACCCTGGGTTGACAAATAAATGTAAGAGGGATTGAATTTATAAACTTGTATTAAGACCCCAACACTTGGCAAGTAAAAATGATCATGAGCATCAACATTAAAATGTAAATGAATCAATATAACTCAACAATGTATCCTGCAAGGAAAAATGTAAGTAGACGAGTGCCAAATATAATCTTGCAAGAAATGAAATATATGCTCAAATAAATAAAATTACTTGTAGTAAATGGAAATTTATTCAAGATATAAAAAGATAAAATGGAATGAAAAATTGCAAGACGAGTGTTACTGAACCAATCCAAAGCTATGATACTGTTGGGCCTCAATTTTGTCTCATTTTTCACTCAAACCCTCTCATGCTACTGTTTGATTAAATGATTATTGTTGCAAGTATTTGTTACTTCTTTTGTTTTAACGAGATTAAAATACCATTAATGGAATTTTAATAAAGGTTTGTTGCGGGTTAAAGTTAATTTGATCATGTTTTGAACCTACACTTACCTACCTGCACTGTGCAAGAGATTCCTACACCAATTCAGTTCTTACAACATGTCTGTACTAGTGCAAGTTTTACATCGTGCTTCCACCAATTTGGGGCATTCATACATTGACACATTTATGGGAGAATCTAAAAGAGGTTTATGATCAAAATGTCATTTGAAGACTTCCACATAAGACAAGACACACCCAGGTCATACAGATTTATATTTAGAGAATAGTTAATGCTACAACCCCGAATTTGTAGCAATTTCCAGACTGCTTATTTACACCACGATTTCTGTGGCGATCATAGTGAATCTCATAATTCTGAAACATGGGTTTTTCTCCCAGCATAGGAATTGAATAAGCTATTGGCTGTTTTCCAAAATTTGTAATGGTTAGGGAGATATGAAAGGGGCTTTGGAGGAAGTTTGTTAAAAATACCAACTTTTCTAGAATTCTAGAAAATGCCCAGATTTGGGAAATTCATGGTAAATCTCCATTATTTCAGTAGGCAAACAATTGTCCTTATATTTTATTAATGATAATTAGTTAGAATTCAATCCCCATGATGTTTGCAAAGGATTGACTTGTTTTATGCCAAGTTTGGAACGTAAAATGATTATAAAAGAAGAGCTATGGCTCCAAGCCTAGCTAATCAATTTAGTCAATCAATTAATCAAAGGGTAGAAGCACGCACAGGTAGGCACAATGCAGAAGCGAGGAGAAGTTGTTCCACTGTAGCAACACATGGATTTTAGTGCGGAATGCTTCTCCTACTTATTGGGATTAGCCAATTTCTGCATTATGTAAAAGACTGTTTTCAATAATTAATTGAGGCAATTTTTATCCATGTTCTGTCTACTTATTTATTGCATCTAATGATTTCAATTTCTGTGTGAACCAGGCACTCAAAGAGGGTGCGAGTGGACTGGGTTGGCCACTAGACCAGCTAGACATTGCTCTCATCTTTTAAATACCATTTCAATTCTTGTTTGTTTGCTATGTGAATTTGATTTCTTTACAGTTTCTTTCTGCCTTCCATTGATGTTATCTAACTTGTTGTAGATTTTTTATTCCCAAAAATTAAGTCGATTTGCTGCAATCCATTATTCCAATTTTTAAGGTTAATTTGAGTTGCTGCAATTTGTTTCTATTTCATTTGCTGCATTATTAATTATACTTGCACCTGAAATATTATAAACAACGATTGTACCCTCTAGATTGTCTGAATCCATAAGATCGGCTCTGCCATTATGAGCTCTAACTCTATTTCTGTAAATTAATCCATATCTATTAATTTATATTTAAAGCTACGATTTTTACATTTGCTGAGCCGATATTTATAAATACGAAAATTACTTGTTTGAATTGATAAATTCTTAATTGATATTATGGGTTCCTTTAACTTCTGGATTGTTCTTACACATAATTAGTGCAAGCAAATTTTCTACTTGCGCCAGTGCAAGCACGTTACAATATACAGTAGTGCAAGCAAAATTAGTACAAGCATAATTAGTGCAAGCAAAATAGTTTGAATTTCTTTTGGATTTATTCCAGCAATTTACATTATTTTCATTATTGTGTCGGCACTGCTTGTTTCCAATTCTAATTTCCCTTTTATTTACTTACAATTAGAATTTCCTTTGGCATTGATTGCTTTTACTTTCCTGCATGCTTTTAATTTTTGGATTGGTGTTTCTCGCACTAGTGCAGGATTACATTTATTTTCAAGATTTCTTTTTTTTTTTCTAAATATGACTAATTCTATTATATAACAAAAAATAGTACATGAAGGCACTGGCTTCTATAGATCATGTCTCAGATTATGGCATGTTTAACAATCAATAACTAAAAATGACTGCCCACACTGGGGAAACCAGTCCAAAACTAGAGGAGTATGCTGCCCACGTAGGGGAACCAGCTTGTAAAACCATAGTGGAATGGTTTTTTGAACAAAATATAAAAAATGATTGCAATTACAAAAAAAGACATCGGAAAAGACCCCTAAGTTTGGTGACCGAGAGCTGGAAACCTGAAGTAAACTTTGGCCAGCTAGGTGTCATTAGGTGGCAAAGGTTCTTCCACAATTAGACACATGTAAGCCTCCATGTCATCTTCCTCATGCTATTGATATCTCGTCGTTGCTTCCATGTTCATGTAGCTGACTAGAATATTGTGTCCCTGAGCTGCGCTTGTTTGGTCCGGAGATTCACCATGGGTTCTGCATGTCCTAGATCTACTTTTGCATGTCCCAGAGCTACTACCATGAGTTTTCCTTCTGCTAGTGTTGGTCCTCTCTTGAATGTTGTGAGCTGGGACATTAGAGCTTTGAGGCTCCTCTCTGAAATCAACTGAAATGGTTGCAATTATGCAAGGGCGATCCATCGTGCAACAAAACTAGAATTGGGTAGAGTGGTTGGGTTGCAGCGTCGGGCCAGAGGCAACATGAGGCTGAGGAGCATCTTTAACACTGCCTAGGGCCAGTCGTCTGAGCGCACCCAACATGCCTCCTACCGCTGCGTGTGGCTAGATAATGACCCGTGAAATGAATAGTTGTAAAAGGGGAGGAGGAATTCGAAGGGGTAGAGTCGGAGAGGACAGTGGGGGGGGGGGGGGCGAATTGCTCTTCCTCTACTGCATCCTCTTCTACAACGAATCTTGTGATGTAGACGAGGCATATTTGCCTGGTCAAAATTGGGTCGAAGAGGACTAGGAGGTGCAGAGCGGGGGATAGAATGGCTTCTGGGAGCAGGAGAATTAGGAATTCGTGGATTAGAAGTAGGATTCAGGGCCGAAGCAACAGTTCGAAAGTAGAAAAGAAGATTATGTGATAAGTGGGCACCTCAACAATTTCAATGCAACAAAGAATCTGGCAACATCTCTCCGTTGTCGTGCGCAAGCTCGACTTTGCAGCAGCAAGGAGACAATTAGAGTTCAAAGGAGATGGAACAGGGGGAGGGCGGTTTGAAATCACCATCTTATGAATCAGAATGAGGTTTCCTCAGCTTGCACAAAGCATTAAAATGCCATTAATTTTAGCGGCAAGCTTCTAGGTGGAAGTGTGGGTGGCAATGTGGTCGTGCCATTTGCCAGCCCAGATTTGCTGCGCTGTACCAATGCTATTAAACACCCGCATCCAGGAATTATTTTCGAGATTAATCACAACATAGGCTAGAATTTCTTTTGTAGGTTACCAGGGACTCTCTCTAGCATTTGCAGTGTTGCATCTCGAAGTTCATGAACTCTCCAGATTGACAAATTAAATGTCGGTACATTTATCAACCCTATACTTCACCCAACATTTTGGTGCTATTGTCGGGGAGGCGCTCAGGTGATTGACCTTGATGACCTATTGCATTTGGTTTCTATTCCTTCACCTAGTTTCTCTTACAATTTTGTGTTCTTTGAATTTATTTCTTTCCTATATTTTTGCTTTAAGGTTTCTCATTTTATTTAATGTTGTAAGAACCCCCCACCCACCCTACACATATATATACACTATTCATGTGCTAACAAATGTACCGATGGTCTCGCTAAAGATAGAAAAATGGTATTTTGAGACATTTTTCAATAAAGAGTTTGAGGCTAACATCAATCATTCAAGGCACCTATTTTACTGATTAGTTGGAAGAAACATTCAAAGAAGGAGTCTCGAAGTAGTACATGGAGAACCTCTTTTAGTTTGGTAAGAAATGGAAAACATTGTTACTTTTGAATTTCTTATCAAGGATCTAGGATTAGCTGAAATGCATAATATTTCCCCATATACACTACCAAAATTTCATGGTTTGGAAAATTAAGACCCAGATATTTAAGTTTGAAGTACTTTGTAGAGGATATGGTTATTGTACTAATTCTCAAAGGTTGCAAGTGTTTCTTCTTACTCTTAAAGGAGCAGCTCTTCGTTGGTTCATGAGCCTTACTGAGAACTGTATTCAAACATGGGAAGACATGAAGAATGTATTCTTGGAGAAATATCAAAACTATTGCCAGGCCAGTGAAGATATTTTTGGAATAACACAAGGGGAAAATGAAAGCTTGGAGGACTATGTGGAGCGATTTAGATACAACCTCCAAAAATCAAAACATAAGAGTTTGGTAAAAGATACTTTGAAAACGCTCCTACTCAAAGAAATTAAAGATGAATTTTTAGAACCTTTAAATCTTATAGGAGTAGGAGATGTTTCTCACTTACCATATGATGATGTTTGTAAATTGTGCATTAGTTATTCAAGAGGAATCTCCAAGATCGATAATAATTCTCGAGAACTTTCTTCTGAATTTTTGGAATCTACCACAAAAATAGGAGCTACAAAATCTTTTCTAAATTTACAATTGGATGATTTGCAGGAAGAATGGACGCAGTGTAAGGAGAATCATTCAAAAAATTATTTTCCATCACTGTTGGGCTTTCAACATGTATTTAAGGAATCAAGTAAGGAAATAATCGACTGTTAGGTATAACTCCAAACTCATCATCATTTAATATTTGGAGTAATATTTATTGTCCCCATCAGGTTCCTCAACGCATCTACAACCCCACAGTTCCATGGAAGACTTATAATCCTCCTTTGATTCAATACCCCGCCTTGTGGACACAATGGCCCTCTCCTTGGCCCTCATCCTCGAGCCAAATATATCCATGGCCTCAAGAATCGTTTGGATCTCTTTCTCTAGGTAAATCTTCGATTCAAATTCAATCCTATGAGCACCAACAACAATCACAATTTCTTTCCAGTACACCACTATATTATCCTCGTCCATGTTCCCAGCTACATGTGCAACCTTATCTTAACCCTCGTCCATACCCTCATCCATATCCTAACCTTAATCCATGCACTAACCCTAGTCCATGCTCCCATCCATAACCTCACCATAATCCCAATCCAAACCTGAGTCCAAGCCTTAACCAAAACCCTATTCCAAACCATCATGTTGCACAACAGTTTGAACCTCCTATTCTTTTTGTTGATTCCCATATTGAACAAGATGTTACACCTTCCATATTGGGAAAGGGAATGAATTTGGAAACTTCCCCCATTATCGCAGAACATTTACCCCGGGAAGATATAATTCAAAGACCACCTGAGGATCAATATTTCATTAGAACTTGTTCTGAAAATGTTGTTCAAAATCAAAGCCCTAGAATCTCTCTCAACCTTTCTTGTGAATCTGAAAATCAAATATTTGAGCTTGAACTTGAGGGATTTATCTTTTGTCTTTCACCAGATTTTTTGTGCTTACAGGGGAATGACTATCAAACTATGGAAGACTTGCATTAGTTGGAGAATCATAAATACGTGGATTCCATTGAATCCTGGTTTCGAGAAGCCATCAACCCATCTTATTTCTTCATCATTCAAAAACTCTTGGTACCATGTCAATTAAAGAAACTGGTTTCTCATGCTTTGGTATGTATTGAAGTTTATTCTTTAAAACTAAGTGTGAGTATAATCAACATTTTGTTACGCACATGACTTCATTGGAAGTATGCCTACACTTAAAGGTGATATTTCTTTCTTTAAAAATAGGGTAGGATAATAGGAGAATAATGAATAAAGATGAATATCAACACTCTTAAACTTGTGATTCCATAAAAGCACAACTTTTGAAATTTTTATTATTATGCATTCTCATGGTAAAACTTGTCAAAATTACTTTACATTTAACGCTTCATATTTTCAAAGTGACTTTGATTGTGGATCAATATGTATTGTTATAAGTTACATGTAATAATTTTCTCTTATTCTAAAAAACTATCATCTAGAAAATACTTTCAATTCCCTCTTTGAAGGAATCAATGAAAAACCTCTTATGGTGGACCATGCTTCCAAAACCCTAATAAGCTTTCATAAAGAACCCTAGCATGATAAACTCAAGGAATATTTTTTGTCATTACCTGAGATGTTCTTTTAATAAAGTCCTTAGGGTAGCATAACCAACTAGTAAAGAGTAGTAATTAAAATATTTTCACACCATCCTGCACTCTTAAGGAGTAGACTTGCTTCCCCACTTTTATAGACATTTTTGGGCACTTCAACCCCAACCATAAATGTCCATAAACTGAGGGCTCCTAAGTCCCTAAAAGTGTTGCTTCACTGCTTAAAGGAACAAGGTCAACTGATTACATCATCTCCCAGAAGTTCTCCATTGAAAACTGCTCATAAATGGTCAAAACTGG
>APFE031213924.1:62471-74792 GCA_000404065.3 Pinus taeda
AATTTTCCCTGGCTAATATAAAGCCTATCCATGGGAATAATAGTGTGGAATAGTACAAATCTTTCATTTCCAATGGGTGGTGGTGTTTGATGTTGTACTAGGAGTCCAATGGCTACAATCTTTGGTTATGATAACTTTTAATTGTTAACAACTTTTCTTTAATGTTTTTTTAAAAGGAAAGAAATTTGAATTAAGGGGTATCACTGGGAAACTAGGAAAGATAATCAACTCTAACAGAATGAAAAAGCTTCTAAAGAAGGAAGAACAAGGTGTAATTGCACAATTATGTTCGCTAGAGGTTCCCACATCCACATCATCTATTCTCTAGATCTCCAAAAGGTATTGAACAATCATTCCAAAGTATTTGAGACTCCCAAAGACCTCCCACCTATTTGTGATCATGATCATGCTATTCATTTTATTCCAAGAGGTGTTCCTCCAAACATCAAGCCTTATAGATATACATATGCCCAAAAGAGTGAAATTGAATGTATGGTTGCAGAAATGCTAGAGGATGGTATAATTCAACCTAGTCAAAGTTCTTTCTCTCCTCCAGGTGCGCAAGAAGGATGGATCATGGCACATGTGTCCAGATTATAAGGAGATCAACAAGTTCACTATTAAGTAATAATTCATGTCATTGATGAATTATTGGATGAATTTCATGGAGCAATTTGCTTCATGAAGTTGGACCTTCGTTTAGGATACCATCAAATTAGAATGAAGACTGAAGAAATTTCAAAAACAACATTTAGAACTCATGAGGCTCATTATGAATTTTTGGTCATGCCTTTTTTGCTTACCAATGCACCTTCTACATTTCAAGGTTTGATGAATTCAATTTTCATACCCTTCCTCAGAAAATTTGTGTTAGTAATTTTTTATGATATATTGCTCTGCAATAAGTCTTGGAAGGATCATGTTCAACATGTTGATAGAGTGCTCAAACTATTGGAGGAGAGACAGTTATATGAAGAAAACTCCAAATGTTTCTTTGGAGTACAAGAGGTGGAATATTTAGGTCATATTGTATCTCATGAAGGTGTTAAGGTAGACACTAACAAAATTAAAGCCATTAAGGAATGGAAAATCCCTACATCCATAAAGCCTCTATGAGGATTTCTGAGGTTGACATTGTATTATCGCAAGTTTGTTAAAAATTTTGGGAGAATAGCAGCACCTCTAACAACATTACTAAAGAAAGATTCATTTTCTTGGACTCCAGAAGCAACAAAAGCCTTTGAACATCTTAAAGAGGCAATTTGCCAAGTATCGATCTTAGTTACGCCAGATTTCACAAAAACCTTTATTTTGGAATGTGATGCCTCATGAAATGGAATTTGTGTTATTTTAATGCAAGAAGAAAGACCCATTGCTTTTAAAATTTGTCTAATCAAAGGATATTATTTACACAAAGCTATTTATAAGAAGGAATTGTTGGCAATACTACATGCACTTAAGAAATGGAGACCTTACCTAATGGGAAGACACTTCAAGGTAAAAACGGATCGTGATAGTCTTAAATACTTTTTAGAACAAAGATTATCTTCAGAAGACTATTAAAAATGGGTCACAAAGATGTTGGGTTATGACTTTGAAATCATCTACAAAAAAGGGAAGCAAAATGTTGTTGCAGAAGCAATCTCAAGAAAGGATGAAGATGTGGAAGCGTTTCTTTGTTCCATTTATATTATCCAACCCAATTGGATAAACAAAGCAAGGGATGAATTGAAGAATGGTGAAGAAGTGTGGGAACTCATTCAAAATTTGCAACAAGATCCCAGGATATCTGATACATTTAGCTGGAAAAAGGATTCGTTATGGTACAAATATCGCTTATACATATGTAAGAATTCCCGACTCAAACAAAATATTCTTCTGGAATTGCACACATGTCCCTTAGGAGAGAATTCAGGATTTTTTAAAACTTACCACAGGGTTAAAAAGGATTTTTTTTGGGATGGCCTTAAATATGATATTCAAAATTTTGTGGAGGAATGTTTGGTTTGCCAACAAAATAAACTTGAGACAATTAAGACCCTAGATCTATTACAACCTTTATCCATTCCAAGTCAACATTGGGAGGAGGTTTCAATGGATTTTATCACAGGTTTACCCAAGTCCAAAGGAAAGAGTGTCATCATGGTGGTAGTTGATAGACTTACCAGGTATGCACACTTTTGTGCATTATCTCATGCATTTAAAGTTGGTACAATTGCTACTTCATTTATGGAAACAATTCAAAAGCGACATGGAAACCCAAATATTATTGTAAGCAATATATATCCTATTTTCACTTGAAATTTTTGGATATAATTATTTTCTTGTCTCGGTACTCAGTTAGCTCATAGCTCATCTTATCATCCTCAATATGATGGGAAAATTGAGATAGTGAACAAATGTTTAGAAGGATATCTTCACTTTTTTTTATATGATAAACAAACACAATGGGTCAAATGGTTGCCTCTGGCTGAATAGTGGTATAACACTTCCTTCCATATTGCAGAAAAAATGACCACATTTATGGTGATTTATGGATATCATTCATTGTCCATCACATCATATTTGAGAGAAAAGTCTAAGTTTCAAGCAGTGGAAGATCAAATCGAGCATCAAAAAAAAGTTCTCCAACGCTTAAAGGATAATCTGACTTTGGTGCAGAATAGAATGAAAAAACAAGCAAATCAACATCGCATCGAAAAAGGTTTTGATGTAGGTGATTGAGTATTTCTACGACTACAACCATACAAACAAATGTCCCTCGAGCAAGCTAAGAATGATAATAAATTATCACCAAAGTATTATGGTCTGTACAAGGTGTTGGAAAAGATTGGTACTATGGCATACAAATTGGAACTTCCTGCATCTTCCTGAGTGCACCCAGTTTTCCATGTTTCATGCTTAAAGAAGGTTATAGGTGACAAGCTCCCAGTTCAAACAATATTGCCAAAACTTGGTGAGGAAGGAAAAATCATATTGGAACCTGAAGGATTCACTAAAACAAGAACTTGACAGCTATGAAATCGATCAATTCCAGAGTATCTCATCAGGTGGAAGAACTTACTCATTGAATATTCCACATGGGAGGATGAGAATTTTATACAGAAGAATCCAGAACTACTCAAGCATTGAGGACAACACTGTTTTTAAGGAGAGGGGCATGTTAGGTACCTATAATACTAGTGTATTCCCTTATTATTATTGTCATTGTAGATCCTTATTTTTATTGTTGTGCCCATGTTGTCCCAATATTATTATTATTGTGCCCCATAGAGGCCCACTATTGTTATTGTTGTGCCCTTACATTATTATTATTATTTTGGCTCTGATTATATGGTGATCCCTTAGACTCCTATATATAGAAAGGAGGTCTTATCATTTGTATCATCCAATAATTGTTCATTTGTGTAATGTAAAGGAGGTTTCCCCCTTGAAGAGGCTACTTTTAAAGTCGTTGATCTATCTCATTCTTCTATTTTGTGAGTTGGTTGCATAACAGTCAACCACACATTTATCATGCTAAAGCATTACCTGGTTAGCACATTATATGAGTCATGGATCAAACCACAATGCCAATCAACACCCCATCATGACATGCATAAAAAAAACGTGAATGAAGTTTTCCAGTCATTGCTTATAATACAAACCTAACATTAGATAGTTCCATATTTTGAGATCCAAAGATACATGAATTCAAGATCAAACTAAGCCACACCAAAAAAATATCCGAAATGTGATCCAACATACCATGGTTTCATCATGACATGCATAAAAAATAGGCGAATGAAGTTTTCTAGTCACTATTTATAATACAAACCCAACATCAAATAGTTCCAGATTTTGAGATCCAAAGATACATGAATTCAAGATCAAACTAAGACACACCAAACAAATATCTGGAATATAGTCCATCATACCATTTCATTTCCAATAAATCCTACTTAATCCTAATCCACATCCAAAACCATTAACAACTCACAACTAGTGAAACATAAATGTATGCCAAATCATGGAAATAAATGTAAACAAAGAAAACCACTATGCTAGGCTTGTGTTGTAGTCGCTAAAAAATATTCCAAAATTTTTCCTTAGATTCGCTTTGGAGCCTCCCTACCAACCATCCTTGGTAGCATGTCTTGCACTGATAGGTACTTAGGCTTCAATTGAGTTTCTTTGGTTTATCATCTTGTGTTGTCTAGCTTGTTTGCCTTCCCCCCTCAATCTGACATCGTGTGACTGCTCATCAAATGGATCTTGTGCTCACTTGCGGAATTGCGCATAACTGGAGGGAAACCAGCCTTGCTCTCCAAAATTTCATAGAGCATTAAGGAAGCCTACTTCTCTCCAAAAATCTATAGGGAAAGCATGAAACCTTCCCCTTCAAAATTTCACAGAGCATCCCATCACTAAGCTTGCTCTCAAAATTTGCACAAACCTAACTTTAGTCCAGAAATTACGTGGAGCCTGAGGGGAAGCCATAGCCACTCAGCCCAAAAATTGCATAGAAGTCATCCAAATGGTCACAGTTTGTTGTATGTGCTCCCAAGTTGATTGGTTCCCTCCAAGATTGAGAAATCTTGCTTTGCATGCATGGGCTGCTTTTTCCCAAAAAATAAAAAAGAGAAAAAAAAAAGAAATCATCCCTAGATTTTAGGGATCCATTTTTAGCAGCTGGAGGTTACATGAAAAATTTGTTTTAGAAACCTCTTGCCAAGTGTCGCCTTTTCCTAGATTTGTGGCATGCGCGTCATAAGCCTCTATCTTATCAAAACTACTAATTTGACGCTTAAGAGCTCATTCTTTACTCTGATCTTGGAGCTTTGGCATTCTCCATCACATCTAGGAACCTTTGGCACACTCAACTCAATTTTTTCTGGGTAAGTTTGTTTTTCATGTCTTTTAATGCTTTTTTGTCACTTTTCATCTTTTGATTTGTGTGACTATTGTTTTCTTGGTTTCGTTGAATGCTTGTTGTCGTTTTAATGCATGTTAGCCTGTAGAAGCATTGTTTCAAGTTTTCCATTGCATCTCCTTGTTGGCGCATACATGACATTGTTTCTACATTGACAGTCGTCATTGCAGTGACTTGCTTCACACACTTACTTGTTTTCCGGTTTACCGAATCCTACACTCACTGATTGAATGCATTTTCATTCACTCATGTCTACACCTAGCTTCTCACATGCATTCAATCTTTAATTTTTTCAGTCACCTGTCCGTGGGTTGGGGTTGCCTTGGCCGAGACCTTGCCTTGCTCAGCTTGCACTGCGCATTTATGACAGTGAAGGCCTCGCCTTCCTCCCAAGAATTGCGTATAGATTGCGTCACAGTGGTCTCCCAAGCTTGTTATTCGTAATTCTAAGAGGTAGTGCCTTGTTGGCCCCCGAAATTGCGCAATGTAGTTTTACCGAGTTGCAATCACGCTGACTAAAATTTCTCATTGCGTAGTTTCAGTCCTCAGCAGGCCAGGTTGGACTGTGCTCTGCATGGTTTCCATAGCCATTTTTCTCACCGACAATCTTGACTATGTTTTGCACAGTTTTGATAGCCAATCTCCAAGCCTCCTAGTGAAAATTGCGCAAATTTCCCAATCAATCATCCAGGTGTGTTGCATGTCAGTCCTCAAGTTGATTTTGTTTTTACACTAATAGTTTTCTTACCATGAGTGTTGCTTTATCTCTAGGTATCACAAGTGTTCGTCTACCTCTCAGAAGTATAGGTACAATGGCTTCCAATAGAGCAGGGCCAAAGGTCACCATTGAGAGCGCAACTAGAGATATGGTCGAGCAAATGTCTATGAGATTACCCATCTATGAAGACACTAAGCTATTCATAGACAAGGAGATCATGATGAATTAGAATGACATCAACAACATCTTTTCAAGCAACTTTAAGGAGAATCTAGAGGACGACAGAGTCTATGTCAACACACACAAGTTTGGCTTATACCAGATTACATGCAGGTATCCTGGTTTCCATTCACGAACATGATCCACTAGATTGTCTCACATACTGATCCAAAGACAATGGTGTTCAACAGTGTCAGTGGAACAAAACTTGCTACCTTCAAGGAAAATGACTTTCAGGAGATGTATCACTTCCAGCTGCCAATGGTCACAATGGATGCACCCTTCACTAGGCCCAACACAATGCATATTGAAGGGAAAACTTGAAGAGCTAGGTGAAAGAGCCATCTAAGTTTAGGACAACACCCAACCAAGTTTACAATAGAAGGATATTGTAGAAGTCTTATCATATCTTAGTCATCTTCACATGTCACTTATATGACCAAGAGAGTACCTAAAAATTCCTACAAAGTTGGGTGATTGTGTTGGATCAGCTGGAAAATGGAGAAATACCTTTCAATTTGTCTGACATGTTGGCTCTCCAGCTGAAGGGAAAAGTAACAGAAAACCAACATCCGCCCAAGGGTCATCAAGTAAAGATTATCATGTCTTCTTACATACTTGATGCAAATTTTGCTTGTGAGCAGTTCCTAGGCTTGGGTTGGGCATGGACACCTTCAGAAACCTCTGTGCACACTTATTACAAGTTGCTCTCTGAGTGAAGCTTCCATGGAGTTATAATACAACTATTAGACCACTTCATCACCCCAGTTTACATGATGATCTTTTAGCACGATCCACCTTACATGTCGTAGGAAACAATGGAGGCATTGATTGACAAAGTATATTGGTATGCCTCACCCCTTAGCACCTTCATTCGGATGTACAATGGAGAAAGGCTCCGCATGTGTTACCAAAGTTTGCCATGGACAAGCTAGTCATGCAAGAAGTTTCATATCACATCTCAACAGGGTTGTCAGCGAGACTACACAGAAAGAAGAAGGCACCTTGTCCCAATCTTCCTTTGCAGATTAGGTTGTATGAGATCTAGAATCTCAAGCATGTTCATGCTGAGACGAAGGAATTCAAGAGGTTCACCTTTGGCACCAGAACTTTCAATCCATATGACCCGCATTGCTTAGTGAAGGACCACTGTGCGAGAGCATATCATCCTTGGATTCATGGGGCGTGTCATTGGCCTAAGGAAGACCCATGGATAAACTTTTATAACTCCTCAAGGCTCAGTGAACCAGTAAGAATGGTTGTAGAGTGGATAGCAGCACAGAAGGAAGCAACATCTTAGAGAGCAGCATTATCAACAACAACAGAGGGCAACAATCCTACACTTGACAAAGGAAAGAGGAAGGTTTCCAATAGCGCAGAGGCAGAGCAAAGATGCAAGTTCAAAGCATACCCACTTGTGTTAAGAGTAGCTTTGGAGATTGAGGCAAAGAGGCAACAATGCGACATGAGGATCGCGCAAAGATAGAGGGAGAAGTAGATGTTAGAGGAAGAAGAAAAGGAGTTGTTTTAGTTGAAGCAACAACTTAGGGAAGAACAAGAGTTGTGCATAAGGGAGAAGGAAGCATAGTAGAAACAAGAGTAGCAGGAGGCGCAACATGCACACATTCATAAAACTTCACTAATATAGGTTATTGATTCATCCAAACAATTGGAAAATAACAAATAGGGTGAGTGGTCGCAAGAGCTGGACTTTGCTCAGGAAATTGAACAGATGCTAGAGGAGATGGACACGGATGTGGTTCAGCCAAAGCTAGATCAAGACATTGACCTCATGCCTAGAAACCAAGAGTTTACTCCACTAGCTTTACCAGATCCGGGAGTAGAGAAATTCCCAAGCGATCAAGGAGACACTGAAATCCTTGAGAACAATCTGGAAGCGGATGTGCACAACATATCTTTTGACGAGTCACAACAAAGAGTTGTGCAATAGCATAGAGTGTCCACTCTAGATGTTCATGTATCTCCTACGCATTTTGAAGAATGGGTGATCGTGTCTAATGTGTGCAAACATCTAGTTGCATTGGCTGATGCTACCAAGGCATATGCCAAAGCCACCAACTCAAGTGTGATATTCTTGATAGCTGAGAATGAGCACATGGCTAAGGAGCTACAAGTAGCCAAGTAGGGAGAAGAGAAAGTTACAACATCCACAAGAGTAGAGTTGAGGAAAGCATTACTTGATGAAGTATCATCTCTTAAGATAGTCATGCAGAGGTTGTACTTTAGGTTCATCATCGTGCATAAGTCAATTGTCCATCTTAATGGTTGATAGCAACATTGTGATAGGAAAGCACATATCTTGTCAGCCATACACATTGTTTTTGATCACATGTAGATATGGAAAATGAGGTACAAGGGAGCCCCTTTTCACTTGCCAAAGATAATGAAGCCAAAGGCAGTGGAGTTGAAGGCACGCATCAAGACTCAAATCCAGAACTATGAGGAATTCCTGCAACTCATCACCAGATTACAGACTTCACATGCATGAGTGTTCAGGAGGATGGATGTTATTGTGTTCATGCATGTGATCCAATCCATTGGCACACCCACCAAGGCAAAAACAAACAGCCAAGTCTTGTGAAAATTTATGAATCTACACATCAGAAATCCTACTACAATCATTGGTTTTTCGACTCCTACATTTTTTTACATTAAACAAGTTTATTTAATTACTTAAACAATGATGAAAACACTATTGAAAAATACACATACATATAGATCATGAACTGAAATATAACGAGAGAAATACTTAAGGGACACCATTAATTTTGGACAATTGTCCCTAGAAAAGGCCCAATTCGAGAAAACTGGTGCAACATATAGAGGGTTTGTATTATTAAGAAAGCATAATCTGAGTACAATAGGTTGCCTCTTACACTGGATAATCTTTCAGACATAATACAACAACAAGAAATACATACGAGGATTTACCTCGTTCTCCAAGTCTCAACTGATCCACTAAAAGACTAACTCCACTAAGAACCACGAAAATCCCAGCACAATCTGTTCTATGTGGGCTAGCGTCTTGCCTTTGGGAGACTGTATCACTCCTCTATTGGATTGATTTTCCTTCAGAAGCTTCAACTTCAGCCCTTCCATCTCAAAACATCAAACTCCCAGCAAAATCTAGGACTTCCCTCGATTATCTCGCACTGCCACTACAAGAACCCTCTTGGCCTACATCATCACTACATGAGCCACTCTCTAGGCTGCATAGGCCTCTGCATTGCCTCTTTGATGCTACTAGTGCCTCTCTTATTGGTACTCGTTGGCCCAAAACTCCCTTCTGATCCAACTCTCTACTATTTCCCCTCTCATTGCAACAAATCACTTGTTCATTTTTCTTAGCAAACCTCGCCTGAGAAAAATCAAACTGACTGATCTCTCAAGTGTATTTCCAACTGATCCTCAAGCCTCTTCTTATACTTTTCCTGTTGACAAATCAACAATCACGTTTAAGTCCCTAATTAATGGCTAACATTAAAATAGACTTGATCCTCGTCACTAAGAAGTTTCTCACCCATATTATTATTAATACCCATTAATATTTTTATTTTCCTAAGTTTAGACTTCAGAACCCATTAAAAATATTATTTTTTCAATAACTCCTCATCCAAGTGGAATTTCTCCAAATGATTTCTTAGTCTTGGAGATCTCATGCATTCTAGCGCCTCCACAAAATTTTGGAGCTAGAGCACATCCAATGCTACCTAAAATCAACAATCCCTCTTAGCGAGAAATGTACTATAGTAATACTTCTCAACATAAGTACTACACTCATCCACAGCATTGGTCCTCTGTGCTATTGATGCTTGGCTTGATGCCCTTCATCCACGGCACTACTACTTCCTGTACTGCTACCCATGACTCTACCACTACCACTGCTACATCTATACTGTAGCTCCCTCCCAAAATGTTGCCTCATGCTTCCGATAACACTGCCACTGCTAACTACTGCATTGCAACTCAGTTGCTGAGAAGTAAGAAATTGAAACCTCACCCAAAAACTAAAATGCTAGTTAGTATCGATGCCTCGTGATGTTGAAGCTACCTATGCTACTATCTATGTTGGCCCTTTTCTTCTACTGTGATATTGAAAACTACAACATCCACTACGCTACTTCAAACTTTGGCACTTTAGCTCTGCCACTATATCTCCATCACACCTTGCTCCAACCAACACGAGTGACTTTTCTACTGTCATTAAGGGCTCCCGTAGCCATATGATCCAAGAGTTTGGGCACCTCAAGGATTCTACCCTTCATGTAGTCCTCTCGACTACAACTCTATGTCTTTCCACCTCTTCTCTAGAGGCACATGAGAACTCATGGCGCAATCCTCATCCTCGCCTTCCCTATCAGCTTTTGTTGGAATAGCCTTCAAGTTAGAAGCCTCCTCCTTACCCTTCTTCAGGGGGGACTGAGTGGCAAAGTGTCCAATACTTGAAGCATATAACCTTGGAAATGTCCTTCTTCTTCCTCATTTGTTACCCTTGCTACCCCAATGATGCAAGAGTTGCATCCTTCTCCTCCTTCTTCTTGACCAGGGCTCCTCTGCCGCTACTTCCTACCTTGGTCAACCTCTTGATTTCTTCTTTTCAAAGAGCTACCCACATCTCCTCCCAACTAGGAAGAGTTTCTCTACCCAAGAGTTTCTCCCAGTCCTTGGTGACTGCATTCAGGGTAGTCCTAACCATGAACTCAGAATCTGCTGTAGACCCCATTGAAGTCAACTAATCATGAATCCCTTGTAACCTAAGGTGGAAGGGATCAATCTCATATCCCTTCTCCATTTGGTATTGTCTCGACTAATTTTCTAACAACATATTCTGTTGGACGGAAGTGCCCTGGTAGAAGGTGGTCAATGCCTCCCACATCTCCCTTGTTGTTTCCTTCTCAGCAATGTGTGGTACTACATGATCTTTGACCCCATCTAGGATCATGCACTTGGCCTTCTCCTGGGCCTCCTCATACTTCTTTAATGGATCAACGTCGACTAGAAAAAAAACTACTTTCAAGGCATAGTCCTTGATGTGATGTTTGACAAGGATCACCAGGATCCTACCTTCCAGATGACAAAATTGGATGCTCCATCCAATCATTCCTTATCCCTTAGTCCATTGACTACCATCTCTGCTAAAAAATGTAGGATTAGTTCTCTTCTCCCTCTCCTGCTATTAATCCAACAAGATTTGGATCTGGATTTATTTGGCACAATAAACCCTCTAAGGAACAAGCTCCTCTAGACCCCCTCTGAGTCGTGATTTCCTTTATAGAAATCCTCCTGTCAAATGTCGAATCACTACTCTCCAATCCTCCTTTACTGGTGCAACCCAGATCTAGATTTATTTGACTATAAATATGTCAAGGCAGTGACTCCCCCTACCTTGGCTTTGTATCCACAAACATTGTTTTGCACCAACAATAACAACACCCCATCAACTCATATCGAATTTACTTTTCTCCTCCAACCCCAACAACATACTGATTCGAGCCTCTCTGGCTCTGCGCTAGCCCAAATTTCTGATGTAGTCACTTCGTGAGCTCCTCTCAGGTTATGCGTCACCCTCTATAGGCTCAAAATGGTTACGCAAGCATTGTGTGATCCTCTGCATCACTTCTTCGGCTCTGTGTCACTCCAATTTCTCCTCTGCCTCTGAAATGGTGTTGCACTCAGGAAAACTGCTTCTATGCAACAAAATTCTCTAGATCCCTCAACTAATTTCTTTAGTTTCCTATGATTTGCAATGCTCTGATACCATGTGAAAATTTCTGAATCTACACATTAGAAATCCTACTGCAATCATTGGTTCATCATCTCCTACTTGTTTTTACGTTAAACAATTTTATTTAATTATTTAAATAACGATGAAAACACTATTTCAGACTACACATACATACAGATCATGAACTGAAATATAATGAGAGAAATACACAAGGAATGCCATTATTTTTGGACAATCATCCCTGGAAAAAAACCCAATTCGAGAAAACCAGTGCAACATATAGAGGGTTTGTATTATTAAGTAAGCAAAATCTGAGTACAATAGGTTACCTCTCACACTGGCTAACCTTTAAGAGATATTATGGAAACAAGAAATACATACAAGGATTTACATCATTCTCCAACTCTCAATTGATCCACTAAATGGCTAACTCCAGCAAGCACTACGAAAATCCCAACACAATTTGCTCTATGTGGGCCAATGTCTTGCCTCTGGGAGGCTGCATCACTCCTTTGGTAGATCGATTTTCCCTCAGAAGCTTCAACTTCATCCCTTCCAGCTTAGAACATCGAACTCCCAATAAAATCTTGGACTTCCCTCAATTATCTCGCATTGCCACTACAAGAACCCTCTTGGCCTACATCAGCGTTGTGTGAGCCCCTCTCTGGGTTGCGTAGGCCTCTATGCTGCCTCTCTATGTTAGGTTGTGTTATATTCTTTCCACAT
>APFE031213929.1:0-101507 GCA_000404065.3 Pinus taeda
GATCTAAGATTCGTGAGAACACAATATTTCTTGTACAAAGATTGACTGTATGGGCTTTTACCGGATATTTCACCTTCCAAAGGAAGGATGAATCCAGAGGCTACCTGGCCCGATTACAGGCTCTGCCTAGAGAAATAGATTGTAAACACTTCCTGAATAGTAGATCTGATGATCAACAGCTCTGATACCATGTAGAAATTTTGAATAATTTAACACATATTCAATGGAGATTATCCTGATCATGTACTATTGCGGAAAACATACACAATACATAAGCTCCTCACGTTGATCATCAATATAGCAGCATCAATAACAATAAAACATCAAGAGCATTCACACATTAACACAGTATGTATCCCGGGGAAAGCATCTCGCTAAAAACCCCAACTATCTGTATATTAATGATTGAGTCATGTAACATTACACAGCATAATACTTCTCACAAGTATCTCCACCTCGTTACACACAATACAACTCAGATCTGAATCAATCACTGGCTCAAATCTCCTTCGCTGCTTGCCTGCCTCCGCTGCTCAATACTTGCTCAAGAACTGATGATAATTCCAAGGCAACCACGTATTTACTTGGAAAAATCACGTGAGTGAGAACAAGCTACAATGTGGGAAAATATGTGAGCAAACTCATTGGCATACTCAATCCTTGATTGTGCAAGATCTGGTGCACAACTATAGTCACAACTGATAGCAATTTGATTTTCTAACACCTGTCCCTGCTGAACTGAACATGCACTGACATGCAACTGAGTTAACTGATGTATTCATTAGTTGTATTATGAGTTAATAACTTGTGAATTAATTAATAACTAATTCACCCAACTCATTTCTAGTCTATTTTCCAGTTAGACTAAATACAACCAGTTTAACAAAGCTAAACTGAACACAACTCCATCAACTCCACAATCAACTCCACCAAACTCAACTGATTGAGTTCTAACTGAGGTCATGCATGCAACAACTCAACTGACTCATAAGAAAAGCGTATTTCCTTCTGACAGCTGCATGTGCCACCTTTGTAGCTCAAACTGAAGTGCTCCAAGAGAATAAGATTAAGTTTATAGTCCAAATATTATTGTGAGATAATAATATTTGACTTTTCTATTTTTGATAGCCAGACTAAAAATAGACTTGATCACTCACACTGTGATCACTCACATTTTCATCAAAAATAGAAGTCCATCTATTTTTCCCAACTTGATCAATTCATCCATAAACAGCAACGTGCAATCCATAGACATGATTCATATGTCTAAAAATAGACATAGTCTAAAAATAGATTTGCGCCAAAAATAGCCTGCGGGCCCACTTAGTGAAGGCGACTCTTTTCACTAAGCTCCATCATCTTGTTGCAATCTCAACATTATGTAACACAAGTTATGTGCCAATTTGGAGAAATGCACTTTTGGCATGACCCAAGTTCAGTATCTGGGATACATTATCGATGAATGGGGGGTGCATGTGGATCCAACCAAGATCCAAGTCATTCGAGATTGGCCATCTCTAACCACTCCAACAGAGCTCTGCAACTTTCTGGGTCTTGCCAAATTCTACCACAGGGTCGTGTTGGGATTTTTTCATATCACTTGGCCCTTGAGTCAAGTCACCAAGGGAGGAGCAAAAGCAAAATCCTTTTGGTCTGAATCTCAACAGAAGGCATTCACAGAGTTGAAACATCACCTCTGCTCGGCACCAATGCTCGCATTACCAGACTTGCAACAACCATTTGAGATTGAGACAGATGCCTCTGACTATGCTATTGGGGTAGTCCTTACTCAACACAAGCATCCAGTGGCATATCACAGTGAGACACTTTCATACATAGTCCAAAAGTATCCCACTTATGACAAAGAGATGTATTCCATTGTGCAGGCCTACCGGCAATGGAAGCATTACATTTTGGGGAAGGAAACGGTCATCCACATAGATCGCCAGCCCCTGTAGTTGATAAAAATGCAAGGGAAGTTGCAGAATGATTGCCATCAGAAGTGGTTCACGTACTTGGAACAAATCCATTTGAATATCAAGTATAAGAAGGGAAAAACCAACAATGTTGCAGATTGCCTTAGTCGACCACCGATCATGGCGTTAACCACCATGCTCAACTCTTATGGGCATGAGACTTTTGATTAGCCTCTTCTCTACAAAAGCGACCCAGAATTTGACCACACATACCAAACACTCTTGGAGGGTCAGCATGCTCCAGATTTTCACCTCCAGGATGCCCTGTTATGCCACCTAGGTCACCTTTTTGTTCCTTCAAGTGAGCATGCTAAGATGATTTGGAAAGCACACTACAGTCAGGTTTCTGGGCATTTTGGGGTCGCGAAAATGGTGGCAGTACTACAGAAGTATTTCTATTGGCCGAATCTTCGATGGGATGTTGGGAAGTACATCAGATCCTACACTGCCTACGCCATTTCCAAACCGACCATCAAGAAGCAAGGCCTTTATACTCCACTACCTACCCCTAATCAACCTTTGGAATCCATATCCATGGATTATATGTTGGGCCTTCCTTATACTAAGCATGGAAATGACTGTGTTTTTGTGGTCGTCGACAGGTTCTCGAAGATGGCCATTATGGCGGCCCACAAGAATAATATCACAATAGAAGCCACTACTAAACTATTCTTTGAGAAAGTTTGGGTACACTTTGGGATCCCACAGTCTATCATCTCAGATCAAGATAGTAGGTTCCTTAGTACATTTTGGTCCAGTCTCTGGTTGGTGCTCGACACCAAACTCACTAAGTCCACAGCCTTCCATCCCCAAACTGATAGCCAGACAAAGGTTGTCAACAAGATGATCATACACATTTTGCGCATGTATAACTCAAATCATCCACGCACATGGGATGAGAGCCTCCCATATGTTCAACATAGCTATAACTGGGCTCTCCACAGCTCGACTGGCCACAACCCTTTTCAGGTGGGCTTGGGATTCCAGCCATTATGTCCCATTGATGTGGCCATGCTATTTACAACTAAGGCAGATTAGGCTCATGTCTAGTCTAAAACAAATAAGGAAAACAACTTCATTGAGCACATCCAACATATCCGCCAGTAGGTCCACGACATTCTGGAGAAATCAAATGCCAAGTACAAACAATGACATGATCAACATTGAGTGCCACACAAGTTTCAGCTGGGCAACAAAGTCTGGTTGCATTTGTAAAAGGAATGCCTTACCAGAGCCTATCGGAAACTCATACCACTCTGATATGGTCCTTACACCATTACCAAGGCTATGGGAGACAATGCGTTTGAGCTCAAAATTCCCCCATTCCTTGGCTTGCACCCAATGTTCAATGTGGACCACCTTCGGCCATACTTTCCACCATTACTAGACACATCTGACATTGCAGAACAACTCACACTAACAGAGTTAAATCCAGATTGCATGGAACAAGATGAAACTAATCGGATCATGGACATGTAGATCAAGCACACTTTCCAACAAAAGATCCAACAGTATCGAGTTGTCAAACCAGGCCAACTCCTTCACCAGGGCAAGTGGCTCACCAGGGACCAAGTTCAACAGGAGTTTCTTCATCTCATGGAGGAACTGAACGCAATGGGGACCATTGCTTCCTTATGGGGGAGGAATGATCCAAGTGGATATTGGTGGCCACCCGCCAATTCCACATGGATCCCCACCATTGTTTCTTTCAGGTTTTCAGTTTCCTTAATTATAGCACAATTTACTATGTTTAGCTGTTTTTTAGGTCCTAAACTTCCGGAGCCGTTTTGAGGCCCGAAATGACGTTTTTTGGGAAAAATGAGAGCAACATGGGTCCATGGATTGATGTTTCTCACTCAAAAGTTCTATTCTTATGATATATCTTTCTAACGAGGTATTGTGTGCGTCAAACAGAGATCGTATGCCAAAGTTACGATCTCGGGAAGTTGATGTACCAATTTACCCAAACGAGGCCCATAGTTTGGCGCTTCATCTCCTAGGGATAGGTTTTTGGATGTTTATGGTTTTCCATTTTTCTCAACAATAAACAGGCCTTTGAGCCTCATTGTAAGACAATTTAGAGGCATGTAGCCACCACATCTCTCCTCAGAGATAAGCTACCATCACCCGAGCTAGTTTATTTCCATTTTTGTTTGTAACCATATTTCAGTATTTTACATTAATGAAATGAAGTATTATTTTTGTTGCATCTCTTTATTTATGGTTATCTATGTAATTTGTTGCATTCCTGTTCAAATCTGGATCAATAAAATGGGAAATAAGTACCTCAATTGTAGTTTTCATATTAGACAACAACTAAGTATGACATACTTGAAAAGCAATGATTTCTTCTTGTAGTTTTTGCAATTGGGCTTGAAGAGGATAATCCATGACTACAAAGATGCTATATATTCCTAAAGCTACTTCAATCCAACCCTAATTAAAGATGATACCAATAGTAACTAGGACAAAAACACCTTGCTTTTCAAGTGTTTCTTTACCTAATTGAAATGATTGAAAGATAACATATTACTAATGATGCAATTATCTACTAGTGTCACCACCACTAATAAAATCAAAAGGGAATGGATCTCACTCCACAATTCTCTATGGAGAAAATTGATAGTTGACACAAATATCGAAAGTAATCACACTATTGCAAGAATACCTAGGGGACTAATACAATGAACATTACTTGACTCAAAACAACAACAAATTCAACATTTATTGCCCACCCAATCTATGAAAAAATTCATGTGCTTAACACATATACACCTAAAAACTTCCAACAATAGAAATTTTCACCATAGACAAAAAGGTGCACAGGCTGAGAGATGTGGGAGATACTCTAGTTACTCATAGAACTTCAAATTCAAATAACCCAAATACCATATATCCAAACCCTAATTTTCTACAATTTCGAAGGTGCAAGATTGGAAAAACTTGTACAAATTAAAAGAGGAATCATACACAATAATTCCAAGAGAATCAAACCTTATATTTGTAACAACCCTTGTGAAAATTCAATGTAATAAAAGTTAATAAAGGCAAAATAATAACCACGATTGGTGGGACACTTATTCCATGTTGAATGTTGGGCAAGACATCCTAGTGTGGGTGTTCATTTGGTTATTAATGGCTAAAGAAATTGGCAAAGGCAATGGCTAAGCCTTTCGAAAGGCAAAATGGCATTTTTGTCACATTTATTTATGAAAATAATGAAAATTAGGATAAAAGGGAGGTGAAAGGTCACATGTTGCATGTGAGTAGGAAAATGAAGGAAAATAATGGAAAATGAAGAAAATATAGGCCTCATTCATAAAAAGTCTTATGAGGGTCACTTGGTAACATTTTGTTAGTTCACTTTTGGAGCTCTCTCATTCCTCTCTCTCTCTCTCATACTCTTGGATATGTAGAGTTTTCTTGGAGCACTCTTGGAGGGTATGGCATAATTGGATTTTTGGAGCAAGAAAGCAAAGGAAGAGCAGGAAAGCACAAGAGGACATCGGGATAAGCAACTATAGTGGATTTTTCTTGCAGGTACCGAGTTGCATGTATGTTTTCCTCACTCGTTTTAGAATGCATGGCATATGCATGTGAATTATTGGTAATGATCTGTCACTAGCATGGAGGACTGCCTAGATTGACAATGGATTGCCTAGCCTTTCCATTTCATGGATAGCCATGGGGATTATGGGTTTATTTACTTTTTTTTTGGTTGGTTCTCATGTTTCCTTAACTTGGGTTGAGTTACTAGTTCCTGGAGCCTTGGTTGGACAAATGCTTGGAGCCCTGTAAGAACTTGGGTTGAGTTATTAGTCCTAGAGCCTTGGTTGGACAAATGCTCTAGAGCCCTTGGTGGGTTTAGTTACTAGTCCTGGAGCCTTGGTTGGACAAACGCTCGAGAGCCCAGCGGCAGTTGTGGGTTGAGTTACTAGTCCTAGAGCCTTGGTTGGAACAAACACTCTGGAGCCCTGGAAGGCTTGGATAGAGACCAATATGATGATGGTTTTGTGATATCCAACCATGAGGTGGAATCATTGTTTGATGGGTTGAGGTGGATGGCCTCTAGAAGCCTTGGATGGTTTTGGATTGACATGTTCTATGAGATCCCACATTCATGCTTGGAATATGGCACAAGGGTGAATGGCTGAAGAGAGATTTGGCTTAACCATTCTATGGTCGGGTGTAACGTGAAAGTCCCATCCTGGGTTTGGATTTTGCATCATCAATATGAGGTTATTTCTCCTTGCACTTCTATGAGTATTATACTGGTTTATATGTGGAACATATGGTTGTGATTTCATTGGTATTTATGTTTCTATTATGTTGGTTATGTATATGTTTTATGATAGTAGCTATGTATGGATCTCATCATGTTTTTACTTGTAAATGAATGAACAATATATATGACCTAATGGATGAAATGGCAACTAATGTGTTAAGGCATCAATGTCTCTTAGCGATTCTCAGCTAAGTATGAGACCCCTACGCTCAGATATGTTATTCACACCTTTATATTACATATTTGTGATGTGTTTGATGAAATGTTTTTCATGGCTAGTAGGGGTCTAGTCAAGGTCTTATTCAAGTGATTGCATTTGTACTGCCATTTCACTATTATCTTAATGTCCTGAAGGTGTCATTCAATTTTGGGAAATGACTTGGGCTTTGGGACTGAAAAGTGGCTCAAATCCCAGGGACGCTAGCACAACACTGAGCAAAATAGTTCTCGGATGCTAGCATGCCTTGTCATGATTGAGTCCAGAGCCTCCTAGACATTGGCAAGCCTATAACATGGGAGTGTCTGGGGGTAAAGTGGTCCAAAATCTCAATGGAACCCAAGGGCTGGTTGGCAGAAAGGTTGGGTTGGTTCCTAAGGGTCCTAATGCTAATGTTGAATGTCTGTATGGTGTTTTTCCATTGGTTCCACTTCCTTAATGTAACTTAAGAGGTCGAATCATATCATAGTAGCCTCTTGTCACATGTTTACCCCACTTTGTCGATTACTTGGGTAGATGTGGGAGGAGGGTGGTACAGAATGGTATCAAAGCATGGTTCACCCTTTGGACTGGATGGGTTTTGTGTGTTGTTCATGCATTCATGTCGGTTGCATGTGTGTCTCTTATGCTTGCATTCCATGTGCTTGTTTCATTTGCATGATTTTGATCATGGTTGTAGTGATGTCACCATGTGGAAGTTGATGTTGTTATTGTGGATTTCATTGTCATGAGTGTATGATTGGTTAAATGTTGTTATATGTTGCTTACATGTATCTTTTTTTTATGCTTGGTTTCATTCTCATATGCCTAGTTACATTCTTGTATGCTTGGTTACATATATCATCCTTGTAAGCTTGGTTTCAAGTATTGTTCATTTAAGCTTGATTATATGTGTTTATGCATGAGTGTGGTTGATTACACATTTCTTATGCATGTTAAGGTTTGCATGTGGTCAAGTGTACAGTGATTTAATGGTTTTTGTCATGCATGAGGTTGTGGTATGTGTTGTTGATAAGGTCATGCATTGATGACTAGACCCTAGCTAGAATGATGGTTGCATGGTTATATGCTTATGTGCTATGTTCTATATGCTATCATGATTATGTTATACATGTATAACGCTGATTTTTTGATCCTATAGACAAGGCATCCTCCTCAAGCTATACTAAGGTATGTTGGTTTATTGTGATTTGGTTTAGCTGACATGATATACCATGAAGGAAGAAATGTAAAATGGAAAGCAAGATGGTAGACTACAAGGACTTTCCCTATGAATCAGATGAGTAGTATGGTTCTGGATTTAAGACATCTATGGTTTATATCTTTTGACTCAGTTACCAGAGAATCCACAGTACGAACCATTTTTTGTCAACATTTCAAATCCCAATCAGGATCCATCATCAGGAGTAGTATGGTGTTGGGAATTATTCTGATTTGCAAGATACATTGAGAAGCTTAAAGGAAGAAATAAGGAGTTGTTAGGCAGATAATAACAGAATCAACAGGCACATGAGAAACAAGTAGAGGTAAATAAAGTGATACTTCATAGTTTGTTAGATTTGCAGCGACATGGACCATGTCGGATCAACCATGAGAAGGAGGACATAACTAATGGGGCATATGGTAGTAGGTCGCATGGTGGTCATATGTCATATAACGATGACATGGATAGATATGGCATATTGTTGGACACTCTGGATAGGAGAGGGTATAGACACAAGTATTATTCTAGTTATGATTCAGATAGGCACTCTGATCATCATTGTTATCATCCTTATAGGAGGAGTGATAGGGGATACTTACCAGATGAGTCTAAGAAAGCAAAGCCACCTACTTTTGATGGAGAGATGAAGAAACCACAAGATGCAGAGGCATGGTTTCTTGGCGTGAGGAAGTTCTTCAGGGTGCATGACTATTAAGATAACATGAACTCCATAGTAGCTACATTCAGTCTCAAAGTTAAAGCATAAATTTGGTGGGAAGATGTGAAGAATGTCATATGTATTCATGAGGAAGACTTGACTTGGAGTGAGTTTGAGTGCTATTCAAGAAGAATTATTTGTCATAGAGATACTTTGATGATATGGAAAATAATCCTATGAGCAAAAGATGGGATTGATGACAGATGAGGAGTACACTAGTAGGTTCTTAGAGCTATTGAGGTATGTGCATTATCTCACGGACGAGAAGGCTAAGATTCAGAAGTACATTAGTGGATTATTGGTTGCATTCAAAGACATGATTGAGTTCGATGAGCTTAAATCATTGGAGCAGACCATTTGAAATCTAAGGCATTTCTATGAGCAATCAAAGCGGAGATTTGAGACTAAGCCAGACTAGAAAGGTAATGTAAGGAACAAAAGAAAATGCAACAAGAAGCGAGCAAGATCTCAGGGTACAAGTAATAAAGAGAATGTTGCACCATCTAAGAAGTTTAATGCATTAGATAGAGGACATGGACATTGATCTGAGGAGCAAAATAAAGAGCCCGTGCAGTGTTGGACTTGTGGAGGGAACCATCATAGGAGAGATTTCCCATAGTATCAAGGTGGTAGGCCTTAGATATATAGTACACAAGATGCATAGATTGTTGGGGATATTGGTCAGAGTATTCCTCATATTTATGCAGCATTGGACAACAAACAGGCAGACCATGAGGCATCTATCATTGAGATGGATGGTAAGCTTTGTGATCAAGTTATTTCTATTTTGATAGACCTTGGATATAGTTATAGCTATGTTAGTCCTGACTTCGTGGATAAGTGCAGTTTCAGAAAGGAATTGCATGCAAAATATTGGTTAGTACAGTTGGCTATAGGTACAAAGAAGCGAGTTCACCATTGGGTAAGAGCTTATGAATTTTATTTAAATGGTATGCCTATCGCATCACATTTGAATGTACTCCATTGCGATCATAAAATATGTTGTTGGGCGTGGATTGGTTGTATCATCATAGAACCAAGGTGGGTTGTTATGACAAATCTATTGAGTGCTTGGATGAAAATGGGGAACTAAGATTCTTACAAGGAAAGAAGAAAGCCACATCCGTTAGGATGCTAGCATCTATGCAGGCAAAGCACAATCACAAGAAAGGGTGTATGTTATTCACAGTGCACATTTCTAGTGACAAAGGTAAGGAAGTTGAGGATGCAGATGTTTTGAGTAGTTACCCAGTTCTACAATAGTTCCAAGATGTATTTCTTAAGGACATTACAAAGTTTCCACACACAAGGAGGTAGACTTTTCTATTGAGTTAGTGCTAAGGGCATCTCCAACATCAAAGGCACCTTACAGGATGGGCACACCTAAGTAGGTAGAGTTGAAGTTGCAGTTGAAGGAAATGTAGGACAAGGGATACAATAGGCCAAGTGTATCACCATGGGGCACACCAGTATTATTTGTGAAGAAGAAATATGGTACTCTTGATTATGCATTGACTACAAGAAGTTGAATAAAGTGACCATCAAGAACAGGTATCCAATACTAAGGATTGATGACGTGTTCGATCAATTGAAGGGAGCAACAATGTTCTCGAAGATTGATTTGAGATCTAGATATCACCAAGTATGCATCAAAGAGGAGGACATTTACAAGACAAAATTCTGGACCAGGTATGGGCATTATGAGATTGTTGTAGTTTCATTCGGTTTGACTAATGCTCCAGCTATATTTATGTGCTTGATGAATAGTGTGTTGCATCCGTACTTGGATAAGTTTGTTATTGTGTTCATTGATGACATATTTGTATATTCTAAAAATGAGGAAAAGCATGTTGAGCATTTAGCACTAGTGTTGAGGTTGTTGAGAGAGCATCAGTTGTATGCTAAGCTCAACAAATTCACTTTCTTTCAGACTAAGGTACACTACTTGGGACATGTTGTCTCCAAGGAGGGCATTGCAATAGATCCATAAAAGATAAGGGCCATCATGGAGTGAGTAGCTCCTAGGAATGTAGATGAGGTGAGATCCTTCATGGGATTGGCAGGTTATTATTGGAGGTTAATTAGGAACTTCTCATAGATTTCTTATCCTATCACATCATTGCTGATAAAATGTAAGAATTTTGAATGGATAGAGGAGTGTGAGACTAGTTTTGAGCAGCTTAAGTAGTTGTTGACATATGAACCAGTGTTAAAGATTGTAGATCCAGACAAAGAGTTTGTAGTATGCACATATTCTTGCAAGAAAGGACTTGGTGGATTCCTTATACAGGATGGACAGGTGGTATGCTATGAGTCGCGAAAAATAAAAGAGCACGAGAAGAACTACCCCACACATTACCTTGAGTTGGAAGTGATCATACATGTATTGAAGATGTGGAGACACTATCTTCTGGGCAACAAGTTTGTGTTAATGAGTGATCATAGTGGTTTGCAATATCTATTTGACAAACCAAATCTAAATGGTAGGCAGACTATGTGGTTGGCTATGATCGATGGTTGGCTACGATCAGTGAGTTCGATTTTGAGATCAGATATATCAAAGATAAGGAGAACAGAGTGGCCGATGCTCTTAGCAGGCGGATATAGGTAAATCACTTAGCATCTATGAGCTCCTATGGGACATACTTACAGGATAGGATCTTGCAAGAAGGTCCGCAGGATGTCAAGTATATGGATATTATGTATAGGATGCAATAGAGGATTGGTACACTTATAGCTAGTAGTATAGGTATAGGCACATGTAGTATTATAGGTACATGTACAGGTACAGGTGCAGGTGCATAAGACGTTAGATTCATAGACAAGATATATGTGTCAGATAGCGGTGAGCTCAAGAAGGTGACATTGAGGGAGTTTCATATGAAAGCATATTCATGTCACCTAGGTTATTAGAATACATTGGTTGTAGTAAAGAAGTTTTATTATTGGTTGAATCTGAAGAGGGATGTAACAGAGTTTATGGCTAGGTGTTTTGATTGTCAGCATGTGAAGGAAGAATGTAAACATCCAGGTAGACTAATACAACTTATTGCAATTCCAAAATGGAAATGGGAAGTCATTTCTATGGACTTCATCACATGTTTGTCAAGGACAGTGAGACATCATGATTCCATCATGGTAGTGGTAGACAGGTTGACAAAGGTTGCGCACTTCATTCCAATGAAGTATACATTCTCAGTTAGTGATGTGGCACAAGCATTCATTAGAGATGTGGTTAGATTGCATGGTGTTCTAAAGAAGATTTTGTCAAACAGGGATGCGAAGTTCACTTCCATGTTTTGGAAGGAGTTGTTTGCAGGTTTGGGCACAAAATTGGCCTTCAGTACAACTTATCATCCGCAGAATAATGGACAGATAGAGAGGGTCAACAAGCTATTTGAGGACATGTTGAAGATGTATGTGATGCATTAACAATGGAAGTGGGAAGAGTACCTTCCACTGGTAGAATTCACTTACATCAATGGGTATCAAGAATACTTGAAGATGAGTCCGTTTGAGGCATTGTAAGGGCAGAGTTTCAATACTCCCATCAGTTGGAGTGATCCAATTAACATGTTTTTGATTGGACTAGACATGTTGGCAGAAATGGAACAAGAAATGTAGGTTATCAAGAAGAATTTGAGAGAAGCATAGGATAGGCAGAAGAGCTATGTAGACCAGAATAGGTTGTTCAAGGAGTTCTAGGTTGGGGAACAAGTATACTTTTGCATCAAACCAAAGAAGATATCCTTACATATTGGATCATGTGCCAAGATGACAACATGATTTTATGGACCCTTCAGTATCATTGAGATGATTGGACCAGTAGCCTATCGACTTGCACTGCCACCGACAATGAAATTCCATGATGTTTTCCATGTGTCATTGCTTAAGAAGTATATTAAAGATTTTGATCATGTGATTGACTAGTCTGTATTGTAGTTGGAACCAGATGGATAATTCCATCCGGAGCCTCAATGTATATTGCAGAAAAAGGTTCTCATGATCTGAAACCAAGAAATCGAGCAAGTTAAAGTGCAATTGAAGCACTTTTGGCCCGATGAAGCTACATGGGAGATGGCAGATCAAATGTGGGCTATGTATCCTTCCTTGTTTTTCGGATGAGAAAAGAAGTTTTGGTATGGTGTTTTGGTATACATTTTGATGATGTTTGGTATGTGTGCATATGTATAAGGATGTAAATTCTTCCATGAGATATGTTATCAAGCTCCATAAGTGGTATGGGTGTCATGACATTATGATGTTATGTTGTTATATTTTCATATTGGTTTTCTTCTCAACAGGTTGATCATTGTAAATATTGCATCGAGCTAAGTTATCAAGCTCCACCGGCAATATCATTTTATTACAACAGTCTTGTGGTTATAGGTGTTGTTGAACACCGAGGGCGGTGTTCCCCTAAAGGGGGGGGTTCTGTAACAACCCTGGTGAAAATTCCATTTAATAAAAACTAATAAATGAAAAATAATACCCATGGTTGATGGGACACTTGTTCCAAGTCAAATTTTGGGCAAGACATCCTAGTATGTGTGTTCATGTGGTTATTAATGGCTAAGTAAATTGGAAAAGGCAATGGCTAAGGCTTTGGAAAGGCAAAATGAAACTTTTGGCACACTTATTTATGAAAATAATGGAAATTAGGAGAAAAGGGAGGTGAAAGGTCACAGGTTACATGTGAGGAGGAAAATGAAGGAAAATAATGGAAAATGAAGAATATATAGGCCTCATTCATAAAAAGGCTTCTGAGGATCACTTGGTAACCTTTTGTCAGTTCAGTTTTGGAGCTCTCTCATTCTTATCTCTCTCTCATATTCTTGGATACTTAGAGTTTTCTTGGAGAACTCTTGGAGGGTGTGGAATACTTGTATTTTTGGAGAAAGAAGGCAAAGGAAAAGCAGGAAAGTGCAAGAAGACATCGGGATCAACAACTACAACAGATTTTTCTTGCAGGTACCAAGTTCCGTGTATTTTTTCCTCACTAGTTTTGGCATGCATGGCATATGCATGTGGATTATTGGTCATGCTTTGTCATTGGCATGGAGGATTGCCTAGATTCACAATGGATTTCATAGCCTTGCCATTTCCTGGATAGCCATGGATATTGTGGGTTTATTTCCTTGTTTTTTTTTGGTTAGTCATGTTTCCTTAGCTTGGGTTGAGTTACTAGTTCCTGGAGCCTTGGTTGGACAAACGCTTTGGAGCCTTATAACAACTTGATTTGAGTTATTAATCCTAGATATTTGGTTAGACAAACACTCTGGAGCCCTTGGTGGGTTGAGTTACTAGTCCCGGAGCCTTGGTTAGACAAACACTCTAGATCCCGATGACAATTGTGGGTTGAGTTACTAGTCCTCGAGCCTTAGTTGGAAAAAACTCTTTAGAGCCCTAAAAGGCTTGGATAGAGACCAATATCATGATAGCTTTTTGATGTCCGACCATGAGGTGGAATCACTATTTGATGGGTTGAGGTGGATGGCTTATGGAAGTCCTGAATGGTTTTGGATTGATATGTTCCATGAGATCCCACATTCATGCTTGGAATATAGCACATGGGTGAATGGCTGAAGATAGATTTGGCTCAACCATTCTACGGTTGGGTGGAACGTGGAAGTCCCATCTCGGGTTTTTATTTTGCATTATCAATATGAGTTTATTTCTCCTTGCATTTCTATGAGTATTAGACTGGTTTATATGTGGATCAAATGATTGTGATTTCATTGGTATTGTTGTTGCTATTATGTTGGTTATGTATATATTTTATGACAATAGCTATCTATGGCTCTCATCATGTTTTTACTTGTAAATGAATGAACAATGTATCTCTGACCTAATGGTGAAATGACAACTAATGTATTGAGGCATCAATGTCTCTTAGTGATTCTTATCTCTAAGTATGAGACCCATATGCTCAGATCTGTGATTTACACTTGTAGATTACATATTCATGATATGTTTGACGAAACTCCTCTCATGGCTAGTAGGGGTACAGTCAAGGTTTTATTCAAGTGATTGCATTTGTATTATCATTTCCCTGTTATCTTATTGTTATGAAGGTGTCATTCAATTCTGGGCAGTGACCTGGGCTCTGGGCATGAAAAAGTGGTTCAAATCCCGAGGACGTTGGCACAACACTAAGTAAAATAGTCCTTGGATGATGGCATGCCTTGTTATGAGAGCATCTAGAGCCTCTTGGACACTAGTAGGCCTATAACATGGGAGTGTCTGGGGGTCAAGTGGTCCAAAATCTTAATGGGACCCAAGGGCTGGTTTGCAGAAAGGTTGGATTGGTTCCTAAGGGTCCTAATGTTGATGTTGAATGTATGTATGGTGTGTTTCCATCGGTTCCACTTCCTTGACGTAACTTAGGAGGTCGAATCATATCATAGTGGCATCTAGTCGCATGTTTACCCCAACTGGTCAATTTCTTGGGTAAATGTGGGAGGAGGGTGTTGCAATATTGTCATCGAGAATGAAATGTCCCAGACCTCCTTGTGATTGCCAAAGTAAGATCAAACAAATTTTGGTGTTACTTCCCAAAAAAAATCTCTCAATTTCTCCTTGCAATCTCCACAATTTAATATTACAAGTCTTATAGCGTTGGACCTAAGCAAAAGAGAAAACTCAAAAATGTAATAAATAAGGAAAAATATATAGATCATCCACATTGAAATTATCAATGAAGGACAGAACAAGGTAGAGCAGGAAACTAGGGGGATGATGAGCTCACCTTTCTATCCTAGGACTAGAGCCAAAAAGGAAATAATACAACCATGCAAGAAAATGAAGTGTCCATCATGTCCATTCCTAGGAGGTTTAGAAATAAAAGTCCAACTGAGATAAATAGCAAAGAAAAAGAAGTTCAGATAGTAAACACATGTTCAATGGGAAAACAGGTAGAGGATGATATTGAATAGGAAACATTGGAGAGAGATTCTTATTATGATGATGCAGCAGCAGCATCATTAATCAAAACTACACAAGATCTTGGAAAAGAATTAAACTTGGGCAAAATCAGGGAGTTAACAGACCAACTAGAAATCAGTAAAATCTTGGAAAAACATTTGAAAGAAGAAAACCAAGCAAGCAAAAAGAATAATGCTAGATTGGTCAAAGAAAATGAAAGATTAAATGAAGAAATAGGAAGATTGAAAAAAAAGAATAATATGTTCTCCAAACAAGCATTCTAATGGCTAAAAGAGAAGAACATGTGGAAGGCTAAGTATGAGAAGCATAAAGTTAAAGCCACTTTATACAGAGAAGGACATGATTCAGGTATGGACTATTTGATAAGGGCAGCACAGAAGGAAGCATCTACAGGAACTGCATCTACAACAGGGAATAGAAGATCAAAAAGGAATAAGCAAGCATGAGGACATGCTTGATGATCAACAAGGGGGAGATGTTGGCCCTCAATTTAGGTCTTATTTTTGCTAAAGGAAACTTACTTAATCCATATATTTTCCATCCATTTTCCACTATAACCATCCCATTTTGATGTATTTCATGTCCATTCAGGTATTTAATTTTAATTTTTCAAATTCTAGAGTTTTTATGAAAAATTGATTTCAAGTGCAAATATTGACAGATTCATAAATTCCTGTAATAGCTATATGGATGACATGTTTGCAGGACACTTGGGCACATGTTTTATGCATGGATAGACAGCTTGGGAACTAGGACTAAGCCATCTCTACTTGGTTTAATCAGAACAAGCTTTATTAGGCCCATTTAGTGCTGGTCAACCATGACTAGTCACTCAAAAAATCCATAGAAATCGAGCAGTTTTGAGATTTTATGGGATCGACCATATTTCTTGGGATTGGATTGATGTATTCGACTTAGATAGGTGAATATGAGTAGATATATTTGTTAGAAAAATTATAGATCAGTTTGTTTCACAAAACTTCTATTTAAAGCCAAGACTTTGATGGCTTAAGTAGTGACTTTTGTATAATTTCATGCTGAGACATTTTGGAGTTGAAAGTTAATTTGAAGAACCAGTTCTACTACTATTTTGGTGTTCAATAATGTGGATGTGTGACTTAAGTTTAAGCTTCTGATATCAATCTTCAAGTGTGCAAAGCAAGGGTGGAGGGCCCACATTTCAAGCTGAGTACACTTCTTTGTTTAGACTAGTTTAATTTTCCATAATCTAGTTATTGTAGAACTTGTTTACATGCTTTGTTTTAGATTGGTTTATAGTTAATGTGTGATGATTTATTTCATTAAATCTTAGTTTATTCATCACTTTAGTAAGTTGGAAAAACAAAGTGTTTAAGTTGAGCACTCCTACTGTTAATTTGGTGAATTGTAACTAGTTTCCCTTGATTACATGCAAGCAGTTTTCTTATGTATTTTTGGTTTTCAATTGATAGCATTATGGTGAATGAATTATGATGGAAAATACCAAAGGTCTCTTAAGTTAGGAGCCTCCCTTCATTAATGATTTGTCCATCTTAAGCTATTAATTTCTTATTTTTGTTCATCAAGTAATAATTGAGGAAGAATTGGACCTCTTAGGTTAAGAGCCATTTCAGCTTTCCCTCTTTACAAATTGAATTGGAATTGTTAATAGGTTATATTTGTAATATGCACTTCTTTAGTTTTTGAAAACTTGTCTTTCAAGCTTGATTAAATCTTATATTCATATATAGTGGACTTGCCTTCAAGTATTACGAACCCGGATTAATGAAGAATATTTGTGCTAATTTGTGTGAATAAATTAGCTTAACAGTCAGATACATATGTACATTTTTTTGTATAAAAATGTACATGTTCCCCTATATTTATTTTAGAGCACCTCTCAACTTCTACAAGCAATCAACTAGTAAAAGAGTCTAATTCTTTTATGGTTTTTAACTAATTATGAAATAATAAATAAATGAATCATTTTTCTAATTTTATTAACAACGTTTGAGGATAAATAAATTTTCATATTTTATTATTACAAACTAATTATGCAAACATTTTTTCTTTGTTTTCATTATAAGTCATAATCAAATATAAGTCTTTATTGTTACTATTATTGTGTTGTGATAAAACCAGTTTAGATCGATTTTAACTCTGGATCTACGAAACACTGAGAGGGATCAAATCTCTTGAGGTGCAAACCTCTAAACTCTCTTAGAGAGAAAGGATATATGATCTATCTCAACACTTGATAGATATGGAGTTAAGATGGATCTAGGATTGTGTTTCCCCCCTTTAAATAAGTTATATTCCACCTGAATACCATGGTTCAATATGTTATTTTGATTTTAACGTATGGTTTTTTTTTTTTTCTTTTTTTTTTCTTTTTTTTTTTACATAATAAGATAGGATAGGGCAGTACATTGCAACATCTCTTCTCTATTGGATGGAGAGCACCTCTTTGTGAAATTAACAATCTTTTTTATTTCTAATTTTAACTCAAAAACATAAGTTTAAAGCAACTTGTATCTTTTTATATTTTTCATACAATATCTTTTAATTATATTTTAATATACTATTATCTAACATTGCATAACAATATCTCCCTCATATTGGGATGTAGAGCACCTCGCCATTCTCAATGCAATGAGCTACTTTAAATTTATTTGAGGGAGCTATTTTTAACAAGATTCTTAAATTCAGGTCAGAATCTCACTAGAAAGACCTTACCATATCCGAAAATTGACTCTCTATAGGGAAGAGAGGGTCAACTAAGTACTAGGTGATCCAAAGTAAATAGAGAAAACTATATACATTGTCCAAAATGACTTTACAGTAAAAAGTCTCTAGCATAGAGAATAAAAATCATAGACATGATAAGTAGCTAGGAAGAGTGGTATGAATCAAAAACAACAAACTGGATGAGCTCCTTAGATCCATCAGATGTTTTCCCCACTGACGGGGGAATACCGATATGTTATTCGATTTGCTCCATCCTCTTATCTAAATCCCTCAAATTGTGGTGTAGGTGCTCAAGGGAATGGAGAATATATGCTTAGTGCTCATCTCTATCTAGGGGTGTGTGGCCCAGAAGAAATTTCATCTGCTAATAAAGATCCATTGTTTGTATATATTGGTTGAAGTGACCTCTTGTGTGACCTATGCCTAGAATCCAATCTTATCATTCTGTGATAACCTTCATGTTAGAGAGTGATTGTCTCCACGTAGAAGTTTTTCCTTTAGCACATGTAACTTCATCCTAAATATGACTTGGTGTGACTTCATGATAACGTGATGCAAAATACTCAAAATAATGATACATGCAAGTATTACCCCTATGGGCTCGCTCCTGGTGGTACGCAACACCCCTCCAGAATCACACCTTATGACGAGGCAGGGGGAATAAGACAGGGGAATAGAAAATCTCAGGAAAAATCCAGGGAGCACTCAGTATAACAAGAGGATGGGGGAAGATTCACATCAAGCAAGTGTTAGACCTGGTAAAACCACAACCACAGGCACCTCCTAAGAGGAATCGATGGAAGGCCTACATAGGAGAGGGGGGATTAAATCGAAAAAACCCAAAGATAGCAGCCCTTAAAAGACACCATCAAGGAAACTTGTTGCAACCACACATGGAATCCAAAGTTGGAATTAGAAAAATCTAGACAAAGGGAATAAAGGAGGCATAGTTAGGACAAAAAGAGACCCCAAGCTAGGCGCCATAATGGGAGACCAAGAGAGAGATCCAAATAAAACTAGGGAATATGGAAGAGGGACCGGGGGAAAGTTATAAAGATAGAAGAAGAGCAGAAGAAGACCAATAACTCCCACCTTAGAACTAACCCTATATTTCTCACCTTTCAGACGAGCTTGAACCACAAAAGAAAACAAAAATTTTGGAGAGCAAGAGATCAATACTAGTTCTGACTTAATGCCATGACATAACGATGGAAGTTGATTTTCCTGTAAGAGGGAGTTTCAGCCTTGCAAATAGATTGTGAGCTATGTAATTCATGACCTGGTCAGGGTAGGTAGCCCACTATCCTGTGTCTACCTTTTCCCCTGCACTTTCTAAGCTCGTCCACCCCTACAAAGCTCTCTCCCCAAAAATCCATCTGAAAGGTAAAGGATAATAGCCATGGTTAAAAACTTATTACAACTTACAACCACGTGAGACTTTGACTATCGCACACTCAAAACCATTACCATAATCTGCATGGTATGACAGGCCTTAAATGCCTCCCTCTTGTTGTAGCACATCACGATTAAATCATTCTTGGCGTGTGTTGCCACTTCTCTTAATCCATTGTCTAGGTGGTACGATGGAAACCTACTTATCCCCTGCCCTCTTTCTCCTCGTAAGTCACCCCATCCAGGTACAAATGGTTTTATCATTACAAAAGTTAAGTACGAAAATTAATGTTTTGTAATTTTTCATGAGTATAAGGTTTTCTCATAAACACAAATTAAGTATTAAAACATATTATATATGATAATTAGATTTGAGGGTCTAACTTGAGCCATGTAGAGTGTCTCCTACTTTATAGGAGCCTTGGTTGAGTTTATTTTGAGTTGTAATTAATTAATTCAGTTTAACTGAGTTAAAATCAGTTAAACTAGTTCCAACTGATGGAGGAACTAGTGAGAGGTCAAGGAGTGGGGTGTTTCCTACAGTGATAAACCAATTAACTGATGATTCACTCATAAATAACTCATTCATGTCAGATTTTAGAGTTACCTAGATGATATTGGAGTTCAGGGACAGTGTACTATCAACTGTATAATCATTTGAATTGTACAAGTGGTGCATGAAGTCATAGGAATGCATGTGATGGATTGCGCAATTCCTTTGAGGAATTTCCCTAATTAATAGGGGGCTTATTCCCAAGGAAATAGGAACTTGGGAAAGCGAGAAATTGGTTAAGTATTTGCCTAGGCTTGTCCAGGAAGCGGTGAGACAGATAGAGATAGTGCAAAGGTTTCTTGGGCTTGAGCAAAGTATTGTAATCTTCTCATATTTTTTTACTAATGTCATATATAGATAGCAAGGGTTTTTAGTTGTGCCTTTCCCCAGGAAATAATTGTGCAATGTGTTGATTGAATTCTTTCTCTTGTATTCTTCGTGATTTCGTGATTGTTTAATTGTTTCTGTTGATGAGTAGAGTAGATTCAAGTCTATTGTTTTAGTAAATTACACTTAGCAGTTTCAATCTACAAGGAATTTCTACATGGTATCAAAGTTGAAATCAACCTAGAAGAGGAGAATACGAGTTTTTCTTTTGTAGGTGAAATATAATTTATAGTATCATTCTTCAGAGTTAGGAGGATGTCATTCTACAGATTGAGACTTGAATATGCCCTTGAGGGTAGTTAGAACTATATTGCTTGGAAGGACAGGATGGAGGTAGTGTTGGAAGACAATGGGCTTAAGGAATTCATAGACAAAGATATCCATAAGCCAATTGATGCTCAAGATCTGGCAGAGTGTAGAAAACGTGTTGCAAAGGTGAGAATGATTATCCTAGAAGGAGTTTGAGATCATATTGTCTCAAACATCCACAGTAAGGAGACTCCATATGCAATGTGGAAGGCATTGACAACCTGTTTCAAAACAACAATGACCACAGGAATTTGGCACTGAAGGACGAGCTCAAAAAAATCAAGATGCAGAAGGGCGACACAATACTAGAGTACTTGACCAATTTCACTCAATGTCGAGATGAACTTGGAAGTGTTGGTGATACAGTTATTGAAGATGATCTAGTCAGCCTAGAAATTTTAGGCCTTCCAAACAGCTGGAATAGCTACCAAGATTCGGTAAATGGGAGGAGAATCTACCAGAGTGGGAGCATTTGTGGTCCAACTTGGTGCAAGAAGAGATTCGGAGGAACACCAGAGAAGGAACATCATCCAAGCATAATGATGAGAATTGTGCCTTAGTTGGAAAGGCGAAGAAAGGGGAAGGGAACTCGTCATATTCCAAATCATATTCCATTCAGGGCGAAAAGAATAAGGACTTGCCTAAGATTAAAAAATTTCACAGTCATGAGTTGGGACAATATGCCACAAAGTGTCCGCACAAGAAAGTCGGAAAGAAGCCCTCAGGAGGAGCAGCAGGTGAAGCTCTTTCTTCACAATTCGAGTTGGATTTCACCCTCATCACTTGCATGGTGACATCAGTGATGGGTAGTATGTGGTATCTGGATAGTGGAGCCTCATTCCATATGACTGGATACAAAGAATTCTTTAGTGACTTATAGGAGAAGGACCTCCAGATGCACATCGAAATGGGAGATGATGGAAGGTATAGCGCGACCAACATTGGTATTGTTACTTTTTAGAGGGAGTCTATTTCTCCTCTCCCATTAAAATATGTCATGTATGTTTTGGGTCTGAAGAAGAATTTGGTTTTAGTTTCCATGTTGGAGGACCATGGTTATGATGTGATATTTAGTAAAGGAAAGGTTTTCCTTCGTCACATAGCCTTAGGACAAGTGAAGCAGAACGAGGTTCGGGTGAAGAACCTCTACAAATTGGATGTATAATATTGTACTACTTTAAGCACAAAATCATATAAGGTGCAAAGTTGAGACATCGGTGAGTTGTTGCATAGAAGATTAGGTCACTTGCACCACAGAGATTTGCAGATCATACAGAAGATTTATACAAGACTTCCCAAGCATACACTGGAGCATAGAGATGCATGCAAAAGGTGTACATTGGGGAAGTATACCAAAGCCACCTTTCATGATAAGGAGAGTCGAGCACAAGCAATCCTTGAAAAAGTTCACTCAGATGTGTGTGGATTGTTCTCGACAACCTCCATGGCCAAGAATAGGTATTATGTAATATTTGTAGATGATTTCTCATGTAAGTGTTTGATTTTCTTCATGCAGAAGAAATATAATATGTTCTTTAAATTTTGTGAATTTAAAGCACTTGTTGAGAAAGACACTAGTATGAAAGTGAAGGCTCTTAGGAGTGATAACGATGGAGAATATGTGTCAAATGAATTCAATAACTTATGTGCATCAAAAGGAATTCAACAGGAACTAATAGCACCCCATAACCCACAACAGAATAGGGATGGTTGAAAGGAAGAATAGACGCATTGTGGTAATTGCACGGACGATGTTACATGATCAGGGCCTACCATTGCACTTGTGGGTTGAAGCATGCAACACAGTTGTATATGTGCAGAACAGAAGTCCTCATCAAATTATCAGGATGAGTACACCAGAAGAATATTTTTCAGGTAAGAAACTAGATGTGGCACACTTTGGGTTCTTTGGTTCATTAGTTTACTTTCGTGTTACCAAGTATGAAAGGAATAAGCTAGATCCAATAACTGAGTTGGGCATATTTGTGGGGTACACTGATACACCTCACAACTATCGGGTGTACCTGTCATCTCACAAGATGAAAGTGGTTCTTAGAGATGTGAAGTTTGATGGAGAGAAGGACATGAGATGTCCCCTTGAGAGGGAGGTTTAGTTACATGGAGAGGAGGAGATTTTAGCTCCAAAGGAAGAACCTCAGGGTGATGTGGAGCAACCACATGTAGAGGAGAATAGAGTGGAAGCACCCACTCATGTAGATACATTCAGAGATTGAAAGAAGCACATCAAATAGGTTGAGAGATTAATGCATGATGCTAGAGAGAATGTGGGAGCACCCACATCACAACACAGGTAGAGGAGGTTACTAGATTGGTACACTGGCTACATGGCTTTGATGAGCAAGAGTATAGATATTGAGCTATCCTAATTCAAGGAAGAAGTGTAGCAACCATTATGGGTTGATGCCATGGTTGACGAATATGACTCCATTATCAGAAACAAAGTTTGGGAAGTGGTCCTAAGACCGGCAGACAAGTAAGTGGTGAGTTCCATATGCCTTTACAAGGTAAAGCAAGTAGTAGATGGGAGTGTGGAGAAACACAAGGCCAGATTTGTGGGCATAGGGTTCTCTCAGGTGGAGGGAATTGATTACAAGGATACCTTTGCTCTAGTAGAAAGGTACTCTTCAATCATATATATCTAGCAATTTCAGCGCAGATGGGATGGAAGATACATCAAATGGATGTAAAGACAACATTCCTCAATGGGATGATTGAGGAACAGGTGTACATTTAGTAGTTGAAATGATTTGAGACCTTCAACAGAGAGTCGCATATGTGCAGACTCTAGCGAGCGTTGTATGGTTTAAAACAAGCACCCCGTGCTTAGTACACCAGGATTGACAGACATTTCACCAAGTTAGGCTTCACGAAAAGTGAAGCAGATGCAAACCTTTGCCATATTGTGGTTAAAGGTAAATTGTTGATTATATTATTATATGTCAATGATTTAATTCTAACGAGTGATGAGAATTGTAGAATTAATAACCAGTAGAATTATTTTATATTAAATAACCTAATGTTATTATCTTAACTTTGAATAAATAAATAATTTGCCTTTGGGTACTATTCCCTTATTTATTTATTTTTACCTATTTTTACTGTTTCCCATAAATAGAATAATATATTAATAATATAATATAAATATTAAAAATAATAATAATATTAAATTAACAAATATAAATTTGACCTAGGTCCTATAGTCAAAATTAGTCGTTATTCAAGGTTAGCCATTGGAGTCTCTGCTCAGAGTATTTAACATGCTAAGCTGGATCTGTTTCTTCAACTTGTCCTGACGATGAACCACACTAGTTGGTTCGAAACGCATCGACAAAGGTCTTTCTACATGTGATTTACGCCGAAGCTCTTCTTATAAAAAAAGAGTGATGAGAAGCTGGTAAAATATTGTAAAGAGGATCTTGCAAGAACCTTCGAGATGAAGGACTTGGCGTTCATGCATTATTTCCTTGGTATGGAAGTCTGGCAAGGAGATGAGGAATTGTTTGTCTCTCAGGAAAATTATGCCAACGAGATACTGAAGAAGTTCCGCATGGAGAGAAGCAAACCCATGGAGATTCCTCTAGTAGGAAATTGAAGGAAGGAAGATGCCACTTCAGGTGAAGTAGTGGAGGCTACTATTTACAGGAAACTTGTGGGTTCACTTATATGTTTGGTGAACACATGATCAGACATATGTTTTATAGTTAACCATCTTAGTCAAGCAATGGTTAAGCCAACCGAACTTTATTGGAAGGTCGCTAAACATGTGTTGAGATACCTCAAAGGCACCACTCAGTTTGGTCTTTGGTACAGATAGACAGAGGGAGTGAAGCTACGAGGTTTCACAGATGCATATTAGGAAGGGAGTCCATTCGATAGGAAGAGCAGCTCAGGAGGAATCTTCAGTATTGGGTCTGTAGTAGTTTCTTGGTACAGTAGGAAGTAGAGACCAGTTGCACTCAGTTCGGGAGAAGCAGAGTACATGGCTGCTAGTCAAGAAACTTGTTAGGCTATTTGGATGAGGAAGATCCTTGTTGGGTTATTCAGTCAGAAGATGGATCCTACAGTGATTTTCTATGACAATCAGAGTTGTATCAAACTCTCTGAGAATTCAGTTTTTAGTTATTGATGGAAGCATATCGACATCTGGTATCATTATCTACGAGATTGTGTGTAGAGGAGAATCTTTTTGTCGGAGTACATTCCTATAGAGGAACATGATGCAGATATTTTGACAAAGGCATTTTCAAGATGAAAAATCGAGTTTCATCGAGGTAGGATCAAGGTAGCAGATAATCCCTTTCTTGTTGAGAGGGAGTGTTGAAAATGCAACAAGAAAATCCTAATTTAATTTTGTCCTTGAATTAAATTAGGAATAAAATTAAAATTCCACATAACATGACAATTTGTATTAGTTAACTAATTTAATTTGACATAGTTAGCTAAGTTAATTCAACTTGAGGGTCTAACTTGAGTCATGTAGAGTGTCTCATACTTTATAGGAGCCCTAGTTGAGTTTATTTTCAGTTGAAATTAATTAATTCAGTTTAACTAAGTTAAAGTAAGTTAAACTAGTTTCAACTGATGGAGGAACTAGTGGAAGGTCTAGGAGTGGGGTGTTACCTGCAATAATCGACTAGTTAACTAATGATTAATTCATAAATAACTCATGCATGTCGTTTATGAGAGTTACCTAGTTGATATTGGAGTTCAGGGACAATGTAATATCAGTTGTATAATCATCTGAATTGTACAGGAGGTGCATGCAGCCAGAGGAAGGCCTATGATGTACTATGAAATTTCTTTGAGGAATTTCCATAATTAATAGGGGTTTAATTCCCAAGGAAATAATGCAAGGAAATAGGGACTTGGGAAAGCACAAAATTGGTTGAGTATTGGCCTAGGCTTGTCTAAGAAGCAGTAAGACAGATAGAGATAGTGCAAAGGTTTCTCAGGCTAGAGCAAAGCATTGTAATCTAATCATATTTTCTTACTAATGAAATATACAGATAACAGGGGTTTTTAGCTATGGATTTCCCCAGGAAATCATTGTGTAATGTGTTTATTGAATCCTTTCTCTTGTATGATTCATGATTTCGCGATCATTTAATTATTTCTGCTGATGAATAGAGTAGATTCAAGTTTATTGTTTTAGTAAATTACAAGTAGAAGTTTGAATCTACAAGGAATTTCTACATCAACAGTCTAAGATAAATTGATTTCAATCTTCAACCCTCATAGTGTCAAAAATATGACAAACACTTTTATGCCATACATTTCTGGAATTGACCAATTATTAAAATTGGCAACTAGGACCAAATTCCACCTTAGTATAGCTCATATGTTGGATATGATTATTTCATTGGATTCCTCTTTTAGAGAGGTCCAATATTGATCTAAATATCATCTCATTCAAACAAGCAGAAGTGGAATTTTGAATTTATTCTCTCTCATGCACAAATTGTTAAGGTCGGCCTCAGCTTAATGTAGGCTCAAGAAGCCCAATAGATGTGTCATTTTAACCTCAAAGAATTGTAAATAGGAGGGACCTCTCTCCTCATTTGTACATCACTCACTCATCACGTATTCTCTCTCCTAATCTGATTGGTTCATACATCCTGGGACTGTTCACTAGCCGAAAATTTTAGGGTTTTAGGGGAGCATTGACCCTCGTTGTTTGATCAAAATTGGTACAATAACCCTTAGGTTTAAGATCAAAATAACTCTACAAATCTATGGCAATCCACAATCAATACTTCGAATTATGAAGTATTTATACAAAAATATTATATAAAATATCCCAAACTTTCTTGGGAACTATTCTAGGAGAAAGAAATATCTTCATGCAAGAAGATAGAGACAATTATTGCATTGGCTTGTTGTCCCTGTTATTTAGGTTCTGTTGGCTTTGATCTTTTGATATTTTGCACATAAATCTACTTTGTTGTTTGGTCTTCACACTGGATGTTCTATTTACTTTGACCTTTCATCTGATACACTTTGACCTGGATGACCTATCAATATCCTTTTATTGTGCCCTTTTACTTTTACTGTACATTTTATATTTTTGTTGTACATTTCTACGGTAAAGCATTTAGTTTTTCCCATGTCTCAGCATCTGGTAATTGGATATTGAGCATCTTCCTTTAGATCTCATCTGCCTCTGTATACTTGGCAAAAGTAGGCTTATTGACAAAAAAGTGTTTACCTCATGTTGGAGGTAAAACAAATTCTCAAAAGTTTGATACAATACTTTGCCAGTAGGTATACCCTTCATGGATGAATTATTTACCTGATCTATGGCCACTTCTCTAATCATTTTATTATAGTTTTCCTATGTCATTAACTTGTTGTTGATATCCAAGGGATTTGGTAAACCCTTTTGCCTCAAAATTTCGAACTTCACCATGAATCTGTCAATGGCCAATTGCATAGTTTGGCACTTATCCTCCAGGTTCAACATCAAATTCCTCTTGGTGAGGACTCTTTTAACTTCTAAAATTGTACGTGTTCTATCAGGTATCTCTAATTCCTGCAACTCATACTTGTTCTTGGAGTTGAGGGAGTGAATAATCCTTGCAGCTTCCTCTGGCATATCTCCAAGGTCTGCTTTGACTCTTTGAATGGCTTCTGTAGCCTACTTTATTAAATAAATTTGATAAAACATAACCTAGATTGATGGCCAAATATCATTGACTGAGTCAATTATATTGGCCCACAGTTGCTCCTTAGCCTGACCTAGAGGTTCATTCAGTGTCAGTTCCTTCTCCAGGCTTTTGATTCTTTCGGTCATCCTTGTAGATTTTTGTTGTTCTTATTTTTGCATGATTTGGGAAAGCTTGTAATATCTTTCCAGGCTTGTCACTTTTTCCTTAAGCATGTTCATCTCAGTGGTCGGAACGGACATTTCTTCTATTGCTTTGACCAACCTGTTTGCCACATCACCTGTAGACCTTGTTGTTGATCTTCCATTGCTTTGACCAACCTGTTTGCCACATCACCTGTAGACCTTGTTGTTTATGTAGTTAGTGTAGATGCTGGCAGTGTTGTGGCCATTGGAGTTGTGGGAGCTAAGGATGCTGCCAAAGCAGAAGCTACAACATCGGTAATTGCTGGGATGGCAGTTGCAGGAGCATCATCAAGACTAGCTTGTTTGCGTTGAATCAAGCTATTCAATTCTTTCTCCATTTCCTTTAATTGATCATTCAGCTACAACACTAGGTCCACCATTTCTTCATGATTGGTTTGGCTCTCCAGGACCTCCTTTGTCTATGGGTGTTGTAAATGTGGCAACTTGAGTTGTTTCTTGAGGGCTATTATATCCTCATTCTTCTTTTTTATCAGCTTTTTAGTAGCCTTAATGTCACTTGGATCATGGCCCAACTCAATGACCAAGTCCTCTAATTACTTTATCCTGTTGTCTTTGGCATGTGAGGAGGCCTTCTCCAATTTGTACTAAGTTGGCACATTATCTAGTGAATCCTGCGACCTGTGTGCAGCCATGGATTTTCCTGTTAGGGTGGAGTAAATCATTTCTCCAACCTACTTGTGGAACTATATTTGGTCAATGGGATGGGATAAACATCTCTGGCCAACACCTCTGTTGGGTTGTGTTATATTCTTTCCACGACTAGCCCATGTGGTTAACCGTGGGGTTAGAGGGGGGGCGGAGCCCCCCCTTCGTTGTGCTGATTGCATAGCAAGGGGAGTCATAGGGGGTTTGAGGGATACAAGTAACCCCACTGTATGGGCTCCGGGGCAGCGCCCCGGAAAATTTTGGTTTTGGACCTTATGTTAGGTTGGGCGAACCTACCTATGGTTTTGTGCATGTTTTTCGCACATGGTTTTAAACGCGATGGTTTTCAGTCCATGGTATTGGATGCTTAGGCATGTATAAATATGTATTGTAACATTGAAAGGAACATAATGAAAAATCAAGCTGGTAGTCCCAGTTTTGGGATCCAGGGGAAAATCTCTGTGTATATTTGTTTTATGTGTTATGCTCTCGCATTGTTTATTTTCTGTGTTTTAGAATTCGTATGCAAGTAATTTCTGTACAGGGTTAAAACCTACAACCTCAAAATTGATTTTCTTATAGTCAACCAAGTTCTTTGGTTGTTGAACAGTGGGTTGCAAAAATGATACTTGCATCTTTCCTACTTTAATGTCAAAGGCTGACATTAACCTCCTTTGGTTGGCTGGTGTATGTTTGAAGTATTGGGCATATGTCTTTGCCTTCAACTTCTCATTCCTCATCTTTATTTCTTTGTACCTGTCTTTGATGTCTTTTTCTCTGTCAGCTAGCCTGACAAAGGAAGAAACCTCAACACTTTGTTGTCTTTCAATCAATTGAGTGTTGGAGGTTTATGGCTGCTACGTTTCACTTAATGCAGTTGTGTCTTTGCTTCTTTGCCCCATTGTTTCAGTGTCAATTATTTCCACTGATTCAATGTTCTCCTCCTGTTCAAACACAGGATTCAACTTGGGCCTTTTTCTGAGCTCAAACAGCTCATCTGTAGTCTCCATGGCAGAACTGGATGCCTCTTCCCTATTCCTCTTTGGATTCTTCTCTTCATTGGCTAGGGTCCGTAACACAGGATGAACATTCATTGGTTCTCCTAGTTTTGGAACCTACAGGAAAGAGCTCTGGTCAAATTACTTTTCAAGATCGGTGAGTGTGTTCTCCACATCCACAACTGTGCTATCCATATCAATCAATGTATTTTGAAACTATTCAATGTCAGGTCTTATGTGGTGGATGTAAGGTCCCAATTTGACCCTGAGTCTTAGCTTGTTTATGACCCCATGAGGGTCATACTGCCACATGAATTTGTTGTTGAACTTTATTCGTTGTAGTATATTATCAGCCTCTAGCCCAGCCTCTCTGTTATTGCAAATGAATGGGCCCAATTGGTTTTTCATCTTAAATTGGGTCTTCTTCCTAGCAGATAGGAAGTGGACCTCATCAGAGCTGATGATTTGTTTGAAGTACTCAAGTGAAAATATCCTCATAGGGAGGTATTTGGGAAACTGGTAAGGGGCTAATTGGTAACCATAAACCCTGATTTCAGTGTGGTTGCGATATAGATGTGCGTCGTCGGATCTTGGGTGGTGTTGTGCGATTAAGATGCACGGAGGGAACAAGGGTGAAGATTTACGGGGTCCGGGAGATAGCGAGGGTTAATGGAGTGGGTCCAGGGTTTATTATGGTGGGGTTTTTTTAACTGCACCAAAGGTGGTGGGTTAAAAGGTTTTTTGGGAAAATATGAATTCTGGGAATTAATTAAATAATGTGGGGGTGAATAAAACTTAGGATAAGGGGGGTTGATGGGATTTTAGGTAAAATAGGGAAATTAATGAGGAAGGTGATTTTTTCAATGGGGAATGGGTTTCACACTAGGGAAAATGGGTTTTGGATAGGGAGATGACCTTTTGAGGGTAATTTATTAGGAAAATGTGTGAAACCAAGGGGTAAGGGTCAAAATGAAGGTAAAAGGGTATTTTTATAAGAAATGAGGGGATAATGGGGAAATTAGTAAATAAGTATGTGGTGGGGAAATGAAATGAGGGGAAGTTAATCAAATAAGCTAGTGAACATCCTTTCACTCTCATAAATTCTCTTGCACACTGAAACATAGGATTAAGCATGATAAATGTGCTTATGATTTAACAACCTTGTACATCTGCAACCTTTCTTCTACCTACCCTTTACTTATCCTAACATTTTTTCTTCATTTTATTGGGTGGATTTAAGCTAGCAGACCCTTTCTTTCCTTTTCGTTTGACAAACAAACTATCTAATTCTAACCTTATAACTTCCAATGGCTCAGATTAAGCTTATGAGCACATTTTTATTTCTCTACCTAACTACTGATCTGCCAAGGTTAAACAGTTTGGCTAGATCTTTATTCTCTATCTATAAACATGAAATTTAGAGCATGAATTAGTCGAGATTAAGCTATTTGACTATCGTGGGCTGTGGCATTTATGACAAGCTACACACAACCATTATTTTACACATAAAAGTAAAAGTAGTGGCACTTGAATTTGCACACTTTCATGATCTGTTTTTGTTTGGGGTTCATAGTTTTCACTTTTTTTATCTTTTCTTTTTCTTTTTTTCCTTTGATTATTCTTTTAAAACATACCATCTTTACATTTTTTAATTTTTAAAACGGAAAACATTTTGTAGAAAGCAAAAGTATGTACAATATTACAAGACTAACCATAGGCAATTCAAAATTATGAATCCTATTATTATAGGACCCTAACAGGTCCAAGAAGACAAGTTCAAGGGTCAAAGTTGGGATTCAAAGAAGGAACAAAAGGGAGATGCTTCAATTGCAACAGGTTTGGCCACATTGCTAGAAAGTGTCCTAACAAGAAGCATACTCCAAGAGATGATGACAACAATAACAAAAACTTCAAAGGGAATGGAAATCAAAGGTACAAAAAGCTCAACAACAAAGGAAAGAGTAATGCTCTCGTTGCTCGATGTGGAAATGGTCGTCCTCCCAAGAAGTCGACAAACTCTAGGTATGAAGAAGTTAATGTTGTAGAAAAGTAAAAAGAATTTTATCTTATTTCGCACTTATTGCCGCCTCTCCTCCAGATACATTGGATCATTGGTTGATTGATAGTGGTGTCTCAAGGCACTTCATTGGGTACAAGGAGGCACTCTCAAACTTGATTGAAAAAAAAAGACAAATACGGAGATTATACATGGGGATAGTGCCACTTATCCCGTGAAAGGAATGGGGACTATTACTCTTCACTTAGATTAAGTTCAAACCCTTCATTTACAAGAAGTGTTGTATGCACCTGAACTTAAAAAAACTTAGTCTCTATTTCTGCGATGGAAGATAAAGGTTTCAAGGTGATGTTCATTGATGGGAATTTTCGTGTTTGGAAAAGGAACCTGAAAGATGCATTCACTCTTGGATTTAGAGTTGAAGGTCTCTATCAAGTTGGAGGAATTCCATTGGGAGAAATGACTTGCAATACTTTTCTTTAATCTGAAATATGGCACTGAATTATTTTCTCACCTTCATTATAAAGCCTTACCTCATGTAAGGAAGATGGTCACAGGTATGCCCGAATTTAACTTAGATCATGAAGGAGTGTGTCAGGGTTGTGCAGCTAGAAAACATACAAGGGGACCATTCCCCTCAAGTCAAAGTCAAACTACCGATATTCTTCAATTGGTACATTTTGATCTATCAGGTATGTTGCCCATAACATCTTTTGGGTGGATATTTGTACTATGGAATTTAGGTGGATGACTTCTCTCACAAAACATGGATCTATTTCTTGAAGAATAAGGATGAAGTGTTCAAATTGTTCCGCTCTTTCAAAGCCTTGGTTGAGAATCAAACAGGGAAGAAGATCATAATATTGAGGACCGATAATGGGACTGAATATGAGTAAAATGAATTCAATGACTATTGTAGAGAAGTTGGCATTAAGAGGGAGACCACTACAATATATACTCCTGAGAAAAATGGAGTTGTCGAAAGGAAGAATTGAACTATCATAGAAACCACCTGTGTCATGCTTCATGACCAAGGTCTACCGAAGTTATTATGGGGATAAGTTACCAAAACCATTATGTATGTTCAAAATAGATTCTTGCATCAAGAATTGGACTTCAAGACACTTGAAGAAGTTTTCACTAATAAGAAACCTGATGTTTCTCATTTTAGACTTTTTGGTTGTCTCGAATATTTTTGTGTACTGAAGGAGAAAAGAAACAAACTAGATGCATCTAGGAAGAAAGGAATGTTTTTGGGCTACAATGGAACTTTGAAGGCATATAAAATTTGTGCCTAGTCAAAGAGAAGTGGAAATAATTCATGATGTCACTTTCGATGAAGATTTTTCCCTTAGGAAAGTTTAAGATCTTCCTATCCCTATGAAGGACAATGATGATGATGCAGGAACGCAAGATGAACCTCTAACTGATGACCCGATGCCCGATGGTGAAGTTGTTATGGATCCCATTGATCCACCTCCTAGTGAGTCCTCTACCTCAAGAAAAATACCTTTGTGGCTCAAAAATAATCTTGAATATGCTGAGAAACATATTGCACCGAGGGGGACATTTCTTGAAAGAAAGAAGCTAAACAGGTACCAAGGGTACTTAGCTGCTACGAGTATCATGTACAATCTGAGCCATGTACATTCGAAAAAGCCTTGAAACACAAAGTTTGGAAGGATGCAATGAATGAGGAATATGAGTCAATCATGAAAAATGATGTATAGGATGTGGTTCCTAGACCCAAGGACAATTCAGTGGTCACTTCAAAGTGGCTCTACAAAATCAAACATGGACCTAATGGGATTGCTGAAAAGTTCAAGGCTAGATTTGTTGCTCGAGGCTTCTCTCAAAAGGAAGGAGTAGGCCATGATGATATATTTTCACAGGCTTCCCAATAAACCATTATCCATTCAATCATAGCCCTCGCTGCCTCTCAAGGTTGGATCCTTCACCAAATGGATGTCAAAACTACTTTCTTTCATGGCTCGCTTAAAGAGGAAGTCTATGTAGAACAACCTGAGGGGTTCAATGTTCAAGATCGTAAGACACATGTATGTAGGTTAAAGAAATGCCTCCATGGTTTGAAGCAAGCCCCCGAGGCTTGGTATGAGAGGATAGATAGTTATCTTATGAAGCTGGGATTTACAAGGAGTGAAGCTGACCCGAACCTATACTTCAAGGTTGAAAAGAACAGACCTCTCATTCTGGTCCTTTATGTGGATGATCTCTTTCTAGCAAGTGATGACCCCCTCATTCATTAATGCAAGAGGGATTTGGCTTCGAAATTCGAGATGAAGGACCTAGGACTGATGCACTACTTCCTAAGGCTCAAGGTCTAGAAAAAGCCAGGTGGGATTTTCCTTTCTCAAGGAAAATACATTGTGACGCTACTTGAGATATGTGGGATGGTGGATTGAAGTTTGTGTCTACTCCGATGGAACTCAACTTCAAGACGCTATGTGGAAGTGTTGTTGGACCTAGATTAGCAAACCCTTCTAAGTATCGTCAACTTGTGGGGGCCCTGATGTTCTTGGTAAACTCTCGTGCTGACATATTCTTCGATGTGAACACATTGAGTCAGTTTATGATCGAGCCTCATCACATTAATTGGATTTCTGCTAAGAATCTCTTGAGATATCTCCGGGGCACAATCCACCATGGTCTGAGATTCACTGTTGGGAATTTGAGACTTCATGGATATTCAGATGTTGACTAGGTTGGAAGTGTGGTGGATCGTAAGAGCATGTCTGGGTGTTGCTTCTCCTTGGGGTCTACTTCAATATCTTGGATGAGTAGGAAGCAAAAATCAGTTTCTTTAAGCATCGTCGAGGTCGAATACATTGTTGCAATTATGGCCTTTTATGAAGTTCTTTGGTTGAGGAAGTTCTTCAGTGTCTATTTGAGGATGTGTTGGGTACCACTGTGATCTTCTGCGACAACTAGAGTGGGATTCACCTTTCATATAATCTTGTGTTCCACGACTGCTCCAAGCACATTGATATGAGGTACCACTTTATCTGGGATATGGTACAATGGGGAGGAATAAGGCTCCAACACATTAGAATGGATAAGCAAGTCGCAAAAATTCTCACGAAGCCCTTGGGGAAGCTCAAATTCTTAACCTTATAAGAGAGACTTGGAGTCGTGGAAATAACCTCCTGTGAGCTCCTAGGGGCTTGGGGTACTTCTTAGAGTTATGAGCGACCATAGCATGAGTGGTTCACCTTCCCCTAATGGTGTGCTATGTACAGGGTGAGTGGTTCACCTTCTCCTGTGATACCCCATGATGGTTGACATGTGTTTAGGGTGAGTGGTTCACCTTCCCCTACGATTGCGGACACATGTATGTAGGGTGAGTGCTTCACCTTCCCCTAGGATTGACATATGCGTAGGATGAGGGGTCCACCTTCTCATATCGATGCCCCAGCACACATCCTACCCATGGAGTAAGGGACTCATGGGAAGTACCTCTCATCTGGCCAATGACTTTGGAAAAGTGGTTAGGGACCATAGCACTACCGATGGGTGCATTGTGTATTGTCATACTCCCTATGACTAGGATGCATGGTGTTCAACAACTTGATCTAGGATCAAGGACTGACTTTTATCAGTGAAAAGTGGTAAGGTCTTGTGACTCACTCTCGATCACTTATTTATTATTACTTCATGGTTCAACAAAGCAGAGCAGAGAAGTGATGACAGAGATGGTACATGATGATAAGATGGCATGATGATTGGAAGGCAGAATTCTCCCTAGTTGAGAGGGAGTGTTAAAATTGGCAACTAGGGACAAATTCCACCTTAGGACAGCTCATATTATGGAGATAAATATTGCATTAGATTTATCTTTCTGAGAGGTCCAAGATTGATCTAAAGATCATCTCATTCGGACAAGTAGAAGTGGAATTTTGAATTTATTCTCTCTCATGCACAAATTGTTAAGGTCGGCCTCAGCTTAATGTAGGCTCAAGAAGCCCAATAGATGTTTCCTTTCACCCTCAACGAATTGTATAAATAGGAGTGACCTCTCCCCTCATTTGGACTTCATTCACTCATCATTTCTTCTCTCTCCTAATTTGATTGGTTCGTACAACTTGGTGATCATCTCTCTTTCTCTCACACGTGTGGATGGAGGACAACTTTTTGGGACTGTTTGTTGGCCAAAAATTTCAAGGTTTCAGGGCAACGTTGACCCTTGTTGTTTGAGCTAATTTTGACTACGTTTTGGATGCAGTATTTCACTCCCTTGAGGCCACATTTATTAGCATATATTTCGCTGTATTTGGGGTAGTTTCACCTATGTTGACCGCAGGCATGTTTGACCGTAACATTGACTGAAGTTTGATCGAGTTTGAATGAGGCTAGATGGACTATTTTGGGTTGAATTTTACCCTTCTTGGAGGATGTGTTGACTACCTTTGACCAAGCTGAAAAGGAGAATTTTTGTTGTTGATTTGACCAGTGTTGGCTTTCAGGTTAGAGCTAAAGCTGACTACTATTGACTGTTGATTTTGTCAGAACTGTTTTGATTGTGTATAGGGAAAGCTAATTTTATCTATGTACTCTCTCTCTATTGAACTACTAAATAAAAATAAGAAGATTTCGATCAAAGGGTTTTACCCACAGTGGGGTTTTTTCCCTGGCATCTGCCAAATATTGTGTCCTCTTGCCTTGGCTTGTTTTTTGCGTATGTTTTTATGTTCTATCTGCATTTACTATCAATGTGATTAATTTAATGTGATTGCTATTGGAAATTATCATTGGGTTACTAAAGGGACATTGAAGTAAATTGTGTTAAGCATAGAACATACCGTTGTTATCCCAAATTAACACCAATGCCAATTTTACTATGGAGCTCATGAGAATTTGTTATTATTTTAGCAATGTTTATTTTATTCTTTAAACTAATCAAGACATAAAGGAATTTTGATTTTTGAGATTTGGATTGATCATCTCCTTATAATATCTTAGTTTCTTTTTTCCCTCTAACTATTTATCACCCCACAATTTCTCCTTAAATTTTGATGTAATAATATTTTTAATATTATCCTTCTTCTACAAAATGATCTCCCCCTTTATGCCCCAATGGTCTAACCAATATTGTCCATCCTTATTCCATCCCCACTTAATTTGAAGGTGGTTTTGGCTAGAGTTAGAACCAATTTTAGGAAACATCTTGTCTTCCATGTTATTGAACCTCTTCTTATAGATTAAATACGTAGTCATAGCCATGTTTTCAATGTGGGAAAGTCTTTACTCGATGAGGAGGATAGAATGTGCTATATTTCTTTTAATCTTGGGATTATATGTTATAAATTGCTTTTGGATCCACTTTATCTTCCTCTATGACTCTCCGGGGATACTACATTCCCAAAGCTCACATCCATATAAAATAACAAGGCTGACGAGAGTCTCAAAGATGAGTTTTATATAATTCCATATCCAAATATTCGCTAACTTACAATTCTTTTCAAATCCATAATAAACTTTCCATCCTCCATTTATCCTTTTCTCAATGTTATAATTCTAATTAAGTTTGTGATGGATATTAATTCCAAGTTATTAATAATGAAGAAACTACTTTCAAGTTATTGTCATATATGAAAGTATCATATGTGATATTCCTATATTAAATTATTATGACTTTTACTTTGTCATTATTAATAGGTAAACCCATTTGGGAATAGAAATCTGGAGGATTCTTAATTGCGTGTAAAATATCATAAGGACTCTTCACCCAAAAAAAATGTCATCGACATAAAGAAGAAGAGTGATGACTAGATCAGTGATAGTAGGGCCAACACATCCTACTTTTTCCAAACACTTTTATAACCTATCAATGTATAATATTAATATTTGATATCAATACTTAGAAAATCATTATAATGCTACAATATGGATAAATAATTTTTTGCATGTTTACAAGTCTAAGGTTTTCTCACATAAATATAATTAAGTGTTAAACATATTTATAATAACATATTATTTAATAACAATATATAGTAGCCCATGGGGCTTTGGATTGACGGTGAATGGGTGCCTTGTTAAGGCACTCCTTGCAATAGGTCACCAGTTCAAATCCCCCATGGGTACTTAGGTTAGTCTTAACGTAGAAAAAAAAAATAACAATATATAATAAATAATTGTAATAACATAAAATGAGTAAATGAGTTTTTACATAAGTGTGTGAACTTAAAGCCAATTCAGTCAGTATCTATGGTTAAGGAGGAGAAAAACAACCCTACCCACTCAAGTCCAAATCTCACTCCAAATCCCACTGATCACATGTTTCACTCATGAATTGTCATTGAGGTTTTAAGTCATAGGTAATAGTTTACCCTTGCTTATATGCACTAAAAAATTGGGTGATTAGTTACATTTTAAGGAAGAAGATTCAAAATATATATGTGTTTTCTATGTAAAAATTTAAAGTATATATAATTACATACTAACATTTTTAGTAACAATGCATGTAAATATAAAATGAACAGTGAATTTTTGTGTGCATAGTTATAAGTTCAAGGTTTTATCATATAAGTGAATTTTTGTATGCATAGTTATAAGTTCAAGGTTTTATCATATAAATATAATTTATTATTAAACATATCTATAATATTCTATCAATTTTTAATAATACTGGACAAATGCAAGTATGAGTGAGCTTAATGGTTAAGAACATGGGTTTTTTCCTTCAAGGACTTATGTTGAATTTCGGGGGGGTGTTGGGTATGCACATGTGGACATGCTATTGTCTCTGGATATTAGTATGGGGTTGGCAAGGTACCAAGACTCTCTAACTTATATGCTAGAGAATAGGACAATTTGAATTTCTCATGAGAACCCCAATGCCAAAATTTTAATACAACCTAAATGGACCTAACAATAAAGAACATGTGTTTTCTATCTTAAAAGTTACATGCTCAATTCCAAAAAAAAAAATATGAGAAATACATCTAATCAAGTTATTATTCATAAATATTTGTATAGTGTTATCAAATTACCAGTCAATCTTATTCTCATTTATAGGTAAAATGAAATGAATTATATTTCTCAACAAACTTGAGGTAAAAATAACACATCAAATTAGTGTAATAACATGAAATATGCAAATGAACTTTTTTCTTAAAAAATTTCAGTAAACACATTAGATATCGAACATATTTATAATAATTGAAAACCACTTAGTCCACAGGGTCTTGGACATAAGGCACTCTTTGATAAGAAGTCACTCGTTCAGTACTCTTCCCCAATCAAAGTGATATATATTGGACATGATGAAGATGTAGTTCTATATATTAGACATGATGAAGATGTAATTCTGTTAAACTTACAAAAAAAAATTAAAACCCTTTCTATACAATAAATAATAAAATTCAAAATTTGACGAAACTGTGAATGTATTTTATAATTCCTGGATTTCAAAATTTTAACAGTTTTAACCCATAGTTCCTATGGACCTCCAAGTTTTGCATGTCTAAATACTTTATAATTTTTAAAATATATTGAAATTATATCCTTTCAAATTTTGGTGAAAATAAAATAAAACGGGGGCGGAGCGGTTGGAACCCTAGTCACCCTGACCCCTGGTTCCTGCCTCCATGTGCTTGGAGCCGGAGGTTTCCTCATTTCCCTGGTGGGCATCACTGTATTTTTCCAAGTTCTTTCTCGGCATGTTATTTTAGCAGTGCGTTGCGGGTTTCCAGATTTACATGGAGTTTCCTTTGTTGCCTTCTCGTCGTGGCATTTGATCTTGTGAGGTTGCCTCGCTCGCCTGGTCATCTGGATTTTATCATCGACTCTTTTTGTGTGCTCTGAACCAGTGGGCTTGGCCTTGGCCTTGGCCTTGTTTGTTTTGCTTTTTGTTTATGGTATTGGATATATATACAGAATTTCTATAAAATGTAATTTTTATTTTTTAATAAAAAATTATCAAAAAATTAAATAAATGTTGTTGTTTTTTTTTTAGAATAGAGTTTCCAAAATTTTAATATTTTTATTAATAATTATTAGATAGATGGTAAGGATTTAACCTCCATAAAATATTCTAAAATATTTTCAGTAATAGTTATGAATCAAAAGTTGAGATTTATCTCAAAAACAAATAGTCACAGATTAAAGGTTAAATTTTATCTCAAAAGTAGTTATGCCATTTATGTGTTTTTATTATATTCATTAATTAAAAAAATGTCATATGAACATTGTTATGGTTTTTTAGGTACTTGGTAATAAGAAACCATGATATTGTAACAAAGTCTATTTACAAATTAAGAATCGACATAATAAAATAGAGATTAATTTTCAAGGTTAAAAATCTTATTACATATTATATTATATATATATATAATTCATGTATTCATTTTTATAATAAATAATAATAATAATTTAAAATAAAATTATAATTTAATTATTTTTTTAATTTTAATAATGTAAATATATTATAAAATAATATTTTAATTTCCATAATTCCATTTATATAATTGTATTAAAATACATTCTTCATACAAGGTATAAAAACATAATTATAATACATGGCAAATAATTATAATAATATAAATTACGTAAATAATATATAATGATGAAAAAAAGACCAAAATATATTATTTGATATTTGAAAAATTATCTAATTATATTAATAATACATTATTCTTGGTATAAAAACATATTATAATACATAGCAAATAATTATAATAATATAAAATTAGATAAATAGTATATAATGATTAAAAAAAACCAAAATATATTATTTGATATTTGAATAAATAGTTTTTATGACAAAGTTACCAAAAGCAGCTACTCCAATTCCATATTTATACTACCTCATTGACAATGTACCTTATAGAACAAATTTTAACTAATAATATAAATGAGATATGTGTATATGATTATAGAGGTACAAAATGTCTCAAATGTATTACTTGATATTTTAGAACGCCACTCATCTTTAAAAAAGCGAGTATGGTGATTACAAATTCATATTCACCAACCATTCCAATTCAAAGTTTATGTTACTTCATTGACAATATGGAAAAAAATATTATAATGTCACAATAAAATAATATAATATAATATTATTTATATATATAGTTTATAAATTTCAATAAAGTTTTAGGTTTGCTTTAAATAAGCTGATCAGATGTTTAAATTGAGTTTAAGAAAACAAAAAATATTTTAAGTTTAAGTATATGAATGAATAATTTATTCAGTGTTTTTGGATTGTGGTGGATATAAGAGGGTAGAAGATTAGGAGCAAGTTCGCTAGTTTATCAATGAGCAAAACATTTATGAGGGGTGGTGTGGCCAAACCACTTCATGCATAAGTATGCAAGCATTCATTGCTTAATTAATATCGCAAGTGCATATCTGGGTTTTTGCTCCATTTGTAATACTATTCCTCTATGTGGTTTGTGGTGGAAATCCATTGGCAACAAGGGCCAAAAAATGACAACTTGATTCTCCTAGGGAATCCCTTCATGTTTTTCTCTGTAACGAGTCTAACTATGACTATTACTAGTCTTGTGGTGGTTTCTTTCCATTTGGGCGACGATTTGGTCTCTAGTCTTTAGAAGGCTTAGAACCTGCAACATGATTGGGGAGGAGGAATAAATGGTAATGATGGTTGTTTTGACTAGAGTCATTTGTGTTAGTGGTCACCTCGTCATCTCCATCCTTGCTGCAACTGAAAGTTGGAACAAAGACGAGTGTCCATACAAAGGGTATTTCTTGAGTCTCTTGCCTTTAATGTTATCTCCTTATTTTGCGAGTTCATTGGCTTATGTTTAGTGGGGTGCCTTATATTTGTTGGGTTTTGGTTGTTGCATGGTCGGAGGGGTATTGTCAAAAATTGGAAGTATTACTATCTGAGGCATCCTTTTTCCATCTTGTTTCTCTATACCCTCGCTCTATGTTGGTATTTTTTGTTATGGTTGTTACCTTTTTGTTACTGTATTTATTTGGTCCTCCCTTATCTTTGTCCCTCTACCTCTGGTGTTGTGTCTAGGCCCTTAGTGTTTACATCCGTTGTGCAACATGCCTCAGCATCACATGCGCAGCCACCGAGGTGTCAATGGTTGAGGTCCCCAAGGTCAAAATCACGCCCAGACACAGGCACAGGAAGCTGCAAAGACATTCCACTTTGTCGTCGCTCTTGAAATCCACAATGAAAATTGTCACCTTGTGTCCCTTGCTCTTATGGTCATCAAGATTTTTCTGACTCAAATTCTTGAGGTAGCTCACTGGATTCCTAACCCTGGCCACACTAGGTGAAGACGAAAACAATACCTTAACTCCATTTCCCTATATTGGCAAATGAAGGCCCTCTTAGGCAATGCCCTAAAAGATAAATTGGAAGAGCAATACAGTATCTTCTCTGTTTTGAATAATGTTAATTGTGCCCAATGCCATCAACGTGTTTGCCTGGAAAGGCTAGATGCCAGGCCTAGTTAGAGAGTCATCTTGAGTGTGACGCAGATATTCTAGATCCTCTAGGGTCTAGCGCCAAAGACCGTGCTCTAGTGACTTCTTTAGATTCCTAAATTTTTTTTATGCATGATAGTAGCTCCTTTTATTACAATTTAGTAGTAGATAGGTTTGTTTTGCAACAATTGGTTTTATTTTGGACAATCTATTTCCTTTGTAGGCAGTAAAAATATATGGTTTCCCTAGTGATAGATTGAAAGCGCTTATGGTAAACTTTGTTTGAACTATGGTTATTTGGCTAATGTATTTTGATATTTTGCAACTCTGAGGTAATACCAATATAAATTCAATATATATATATATATATATATATATATATATATATATATATATATATATATATATATATATTCAATGCAAAAGCTACAAGAATATTCAATGCAATAATATAAATATATTTGGATTGTCATTATAAGATTTCATATAGCACCACGGAAATTGGACATGGGCATTTTCATAATACCCTATTGGACACAAGGAGAATTCCTGGTGATGATGGTGAACACCTTGATGAATTGAGGAATTTCGTTGGGATGACTATATATGCGATTATAAGTCATGTATTTATAACAAACCAAAACCATTTACTCATCATAGGATTAAAAATAAAGATAGAAAAAATAATTATTTCTTGCTTTTCTTTCTATCTTCTTTTTTGTCTCAAAGATGAGCGAATGGTTTGCTTGTAAAATGTTGGCTCATCATCAAGAGAAAGGAAAACAGAAAGCACTAATTATTGTTCTTCAGAACAAAAGGGAAGTGTTGGAAACTTAATCCTCTTATATTATGTAAATTTGGCTTATTCACTTGAAAGGAATGAGAAAAGCCTCAAGTGAACACCAATAGTCACAAGGATTCCAAGGGACCTTGAAATATGAATCCAATGGTCACCAAACAATGTTTAAATGTACATTTTTCTAGTGAAATGCAATGTACGCTTATTTATCTTAATCAATTTTTGTGATTGATTCTAACAATGGTATCAGAGCGACCCCTATGGGGGTGAATGAACAAGGTGATGGTGGGGATGGGGGGACGTCATCCACCCCACCAACTCCCAAGAATCATTAAAAAGGGGGGGTTGCGTGACGTACTCCCCACATGTAATACATGAGCATTATTAATCATATGTTATGGCGGGTGCAGAGTGGAGTTGTGTGTTTTTCCCCTATAGCCTATCATTGATGCTAGAGGTTTGGAATATGAAGAGGTGGGAGGGTTGGCTTCATCATGGCCTTGGTCGTATGGTACTCAATTGCTTAGATAGCAATACATTAATTCAGTGGCGTATTCTCAAGCAATTCCATGGAGGACAAGCACAAGGCAACGAAATTTGGGACCCGGAAATAAGGAATTTTTTGGAATTTTGGTAGTGATTGGGCATGGAGGGACATGGTCAAAGGTGCCCTTCTTTGAAGCAAATATACAGTTTCACTTTAGTCCCTTCTCACAATTTTCATTTGAGGTAATTTAGAATCTTTGTCTAATATGACTCCCACTTACTAGTGTCGAGTTATCTTGGTTTATTTTTTAATCTTGGCTCCCACTTACTCGTGTTGAGTTATACTAGTTTATTTTTTAACCTTGGCTCCCACTTACTCGTGTTGAGTTATACTAGTCTATTTTTAACCTTGGCTCCCACTTACTCGTGTTGAGTTATACTAGTCTATTTTCTAACCTTGGCTCCCCTCTCGCTTTCTATGGTGTCTTGGATTTTATGGTGCACTAGATATTTCATTATGTGGTCAGTGTCCCCTGTATTGGTCTTCGTCTAGGTTGGTTGGCCTGATATATTATTCATGGATCATCAACTTTCTTGTTGACCTTGATTTCATTCGGTGCCCTGACTATAATCTAGTGGGAGGGTTATTGTTGGCTTTGTGTCTTCCTTATCTGTAGCTCGGGGGTTTTCTGCACCATCTCCCTCCTTGGGATCGCGGTAAGCAGCGTGTTAGTGGTCTGATAAGTTTGGTATTTCCAATGGAAGTGTTCTTCTTAGGTGATGGAGGTGGTCCTTACTCCTAGTTTCATTGTGCCCAGCAACAGCTTTGGTTTACTTATTCCATGGTGAATTTCACCATGCCATGTCAACATGGTCGAGCTCATCAGGGGATTGGTGAGAAGGGTCAAACCAGTCGTTCTCGCCCAAGAAGAGGCAACGCCCTCTCACCCAATTCACTCCCCTAGCTTACAAGAGCACAATACTAGCGAGATGAACAATTGTTGTTGGCATAGACAACTTAGAACACTTTTGGAACAACTTCTTAGAGACAGACATGATGATTAAAATGCAATCATTTCTTTCATGAATTATCTTCAACGGAATTAGTGACATATGTAGGATAGATTGGCTAGTCCTCAAAGGGGACAATGGTGCATGCAAAAACATCTGGACCATTTGGAAGGTCGACTAGCCCATATGGAAAAGCATGTTCATTATGAATTTCAGCCTCCACCACCCTTGGCTCACAACCAGAGAATATTTCTCCAATAACCTCTACAAAATCATAATGGCCCTTTGTTGTGTATTGATCTTGATGGGTTTTTTTCCGATTTTGGATTGTCGGCTCCTTTTGGCATGGTGTAATCATCTTTGGAAACTATCTACTGGCCAACAAATTTAGTAAGGGTAAGATCGATAGGATTTTGGAAAATAGTGGGCAGCCACCACTCTATGTTATGCCACTTAGAAATGCTAAGAAACACCTTGGCCACCCTTAGCTCTTCCATTTTGTCGTTTACAATTGTGTAGGCCTGCTAGCACCTTTCCCACACCTAAGGTTTCTATAGCATTTTTTATCCCAATAGGTATCACTCGTCATATCCATTACCCAAATCAGTTAGTGGCATCCATTACCTAGAGGTACCGAGCTTTGGTGTCTTGTAATCACAGATTTAGAGGCACTACAACATTGGTGGTCTTTATATGAAGAAGTAAGCATTGAAGCCCTCATTTTCACATTATGTGAACCCTCTGAGGCCATCAAAATATGATTAATTTCAGCACTACAATTACAGAGCATATGAGGGCTTAAGCTAAAAGGAAATCCATATCCTTTATTTATTGGGCAGTAAATTTTGTTGATTTTGCCATACAATCCAATGTAGTTTGAGGGTTTTAGCAGAGGAAGCGTACATTTGGAGATGCTAAGAATGATGGAGAAGGGCATGAACAAAGAAAAAGGACAAGAGTGCCATTATGGACGAGGACATGCAGAAGGCAGCCAATGAATTCACTCTTCATTTAGAGAAACATATTGTAGAGAAGGACATCATAGCTTAATCCAAAAGGAATGCAAAATGAAGTATAATCCCAGGTGGCATTTCGTCATTGGTCAGAATTTCAATTCATAATGTTGCTCATGAGAAGAAGCACTTCATATACTTTTATCTTGATCTAATAGAATTCCTCTTGTTCAAATCGAGATAACCAAAACTCAAGGTATGCATTGCAATTGGGCACAAGGTTTGTGTTGTTCCAATGGAGTTCTTGGCCAAGGTTTAAACTAGCGTGGGCATAGATCATCCACGCAATATTGATAAAGGGTAATTGTGCCTTATAGTGGATTCATCAACATACCAAAGAAATGCTGGTAAACTCGGGAAAAATTCACCCCGGAACAACATGAGACTATCATTCAATCATTAGAAAAAATTTGAGATAAAAAATGTACAACAAAAATCAACTTTATAAAAATCAATAGGATTCAATATGATGATATCGACCATGGGGGATGATTCACCATTTTTGAAGTAAAAGGGTAAACAAATAAAAAATAATAAAAAATGTACATTTTCAACTCGTATTTTCAACTTATCTCCATATGATCTTACTCAAATTTCGAGTGGAAGCACTCATTAAAAGTGAAATTTAATGTTGTATCCAAGGAGTACCCATGTTGCATACTTTTTATTGCAATCATATTTTTCATGTAACATCCACCGAAAGCATACAACATGAGTTACTCCTTGGATGAAAAATTAAATTATGCATCCAACAAGTGTTCCTGCTCAGAATTTGAATAAAATCATTGGATGATAATTGAAAATATGAGTTGAAAAAATAGGTTTTTTTTTTTTTTTCCTCGAAAACTTGATGAGGCAATATAGTCTTATTTTATTATTTCCATTATTACTAAATAATATTCCTTGGAAAGTCCATTTTAGACCTCAAAGTTTCTTTAATGATATGTTGAATGTAGAACAAATCAACCAGAGGAAATGTCTTTTGAGTATGCTTGTATATAAGTTCATCTAAGGGTCTGTCTCCTTTGGTTTTGAATACAAAGAAACCCTAGCAGATATCGCTTTCCATGTTTGCATGCTTTCTACGTGGTGATAGGTGCAACTTTTGCCTCTCGCTTGGTCCCTTCTAACCAATAGGCAGGGGGACGTGGCAACACGCCTTCGCCATGTGTAATAAACATATAATTCCTCTAAACTTGGGCCAAATGAAGGGACATGGAGGGAATGAGGGGGAGTGGCTCTGCACGTGCAAGGAGAATGGCATTAATGTTATACATGCCTATAATAATTCATATAGGTGGGATGTCAGTGCTTAGAGGGCATTGGAGATAATTTGGTTTGAAGGCCAAACTGATGTTGGCAAGGATGCATTGCAAGGAAAAGGACAAACAAACACTAGGAAAATTATAGAGTACGGAGACGTTCCTCACCTGACATTGTTGTGTCAAGGAAGAATGGTATCTGCAGTGGGTGAGGGGGTTTAAGTCTCAGAATTCTTCCTCCCCGTTGAGCAAGCCACTTACCTAGAACGTGAACCATCTAGTCTTCAATCGAGGGAGAGGGACACCAAATGGCAATTTACTAAGTGGTTCAGAGAATTATGACAAAGCCTCATTTCATCTCATTCAGGTAACTACTATTTTGGAGTTGGGCATGTCCCTGTCGTGTCTGTATTTTGTTCATTCTTTCTCCAATCCTTTCATGGGACCCTCTTCCTCCTCTGAGTTTCTGAAGGAAGCTAGGAATTTCCTTTATTTGTTTAACATTTATTACACTGGAAATGGAGCAGGGGGCGTGGCTTGAAGGGAAGTTTGCCTAGAAATTCTTCAGCAGGCAATAATTGTTGTGGGATTAGGCTTAGTTAAGTTTGTTCTGTAGTTTATTGGGTGTATGTTGTTCTTAGTTATTGGTGTGGTTGGTCTCATGTTGTTATCCTTACCAAGTATTAGTGGAGTTGGGGACAGTTTGGAAGGTTGTTGGGCGAAAGATGGTGTGTAACACTATCGGATGCCCCTAACTTTGACCAATATAGTGATTATTATCCTTTGACGTGGGTTGGGAGGAGGTTGTGGCCCTGTCCTCTTGAAGTTGTGTGGGTTGGGTGGAGGTTGTGTCATCGTTCTCTCGGTCGTGATCTAAAGCCAAGCTGGTGCAACTAATGGTTGAACAAAGTTATTGGTGTTTGGAAGTTGGTAGAAGCAGAAGTTTGGAAAAGGCATCAAATGATGTTTATCCTCCTAGAAAAGGTGCCCATTTGGCCATCTTACAGACCACATATTGCGCAATATCTGAGCACTTACAAATGGTGGATTAGGAGAGAAGTTATCACAACATAGAATAGCTCTTATATTTTAGTCCAGATCCCTTAGGTGGTATTCACAACGCTAAGACAGAGAGGCCAATTGAGGAGAGGGGTGGCCTACTATGAGGAGGAGAGAACCTGCAGAGTAAGCTCTTGTTTACATAAGGCTTTGTACCTATATACAAGAAGCAAATTCATGTGTATGTGCAGGAAAAAATGACCAGGCCTGAAGGGGAAGCTTCATCTTAAAGAACTTTCCTCTCAGATCCAAAAGTGTTGGCAAAGTGGACAAGATGGATCCCAGACATTGATAATACACAGGCGGAGCTAATCAGCGTATGCAGACAGCGAATTTGCACTGGCAAATGAAGTTCTTGGGGTGCACGTTACTAGACAGTCAGGAGTTTAAGAGGGACATACTAGAATCCTTGGATCATATGGATGGACACATGAAACATTATGATTGCAAGTTAGAAATGATGGATCGCACGCTGACGAAGATTGAAAAGCATATCAACATTCCTCCAACAACTGCTAGACCCTCAACAAACCCAACTAACCATATCCTAATAATTGGCTCAAATTTTAAACCGCTCCCTTGACTTTCTAATGGATTAAATTTATGCATTTCTTTTTGTAGTTCACTGTGTATATGGCCAAGTAGGCCAATGTCCTAGTATAGGCTTGTTTGATATTGCTTTTTCTAGTGTCCAGTGGCCTCTCATGTCCCTTAGAATGGTACAATTTTCACTATACTCTGATCTCCCATGCAAGAAACCAAAATGGCTTACAGAAACGTTTGATGTAATAACTTAATTTTGAAATTAATAAAATTCACCTCACCAAAAAAAATATTATTCATTTTTTTACCTATCTTCTATATATAGTTTCATTTACATATTCTTATTTCTCATTCAGTGAGTGATTGAGTGGATGTTAGTGAACTTTATTATCTATCCTCACTCAAAAATATAACCAACCAATATACCCCAAATACCATCATCAAAATAAATAAAAATAAAAATAGATAATTGTCAAAAAAAACAAAGATACCATCATCAAAATGAATAATAATAATAATTAAAAAGAACAAACAAACAACCAACCTATGGAGATGTCAGATAACAATCATAATTTGTTTCAAATAATATATTTTAAATATTTCTCTAATATTCTGGTGTTGTCTAATAATCATAATTTGTTTGAAAGAATATATTTTAAATATTTTTGTTTGAAAGAATATATTTTAAATATTTTTTTAATACTCTATATAATGTTATTTTGGGTGGGGTTGTCTAAATACTTTTATGGAGTTTTTTGCTAGAAATTTTTTTTGGCAATATCTTAATAATTTATATAATGTTATTTTGGAGTTGTCTAAACAAGTTATGGAGTTTTTAGTTTTTTGCAAGAATTTTTTTTTAGCCAAATCTTAATAATTTATAATTTATATTGTTTAAGATGGGTTTTTGATGGCATATGTTGAAATCTTAATAATTTATAATTTATGTTGTTTAAGATGGGTTTTTGATGGCATATGTTGATTATTATGGAAAGTTTAGATGAAAAACTATGCCAAAAACTCTAAAATATGGAACAAATAAACCACCTCATTTTTTCTATACATACTTTTAAGATTCTTAAGAAAATGAATAATTTTTTCCCATTTTATTTAAGAAAATGAATCATTTTTTCCCATTTTATTTTGAAAAGACATCTATAAGAACTCGTTAAGACTTCCGCGGGCATTAACAAAACATAAAAGGTTCGAAATTTTCAATTGGATTCTTAAAAAATAATTAATGAAAGAATTTGTCAATTTTCAGTGTCAGAAATTTTTAATGAAAGAATTTGTTAGTATTCGGTGGATATTAGAAGTACATAGCAGGTACAAAACGTTAAAATTGGTCATAGTCTTCGGAGGCACTCTGAAAATAAGCACTCATAGTTAATGTGAAGTAATAAGCATAAGGAAGATAATTGAAATTTGATTTTGCTGATCATAAATAGTTGTACACATTGGCAGCCAAATAGTTCCATCAAAATGTCTCATTGTGCACCCGCAAAATGTCCAAAATGATAACAGTGTTACCACGGACACTAAAAATATGAGCTGATAAATGATGGCAAGCGATCAGGAACATGCAGATAGTTGTGAGGCATAAATAAATGCCCACAATGGAAGGCAAATAGTTCCATCAACAGTCCCCGTTGTGCACAGAAAGTATGATAATCCGTTGTACTTAGCAGATTTTGCTTCCATTTCCTCTTCAATCCCCACGGGCTCCACCACGTACTTGCAATCAAATGTCCATTTCATTACACACACAGACCAAAATGGATAAGATTGCTTTCAAAATCATAGTCTCAATGAAATTCCTTCTTCTAGAGATGTTACTCTCACAGCTTTATCGTCAAGATAATGGAAGGAAAAAGGTGCAGTACATTTTGTTGTCTTTACCAACTTTACAATAAAAGTTGCACAGTTTCACGTTGTATGCCGTTTATAGATATATATGTAATCTGTTAGTGGCCCGTCGCTTTACACCTGTCCAATTGCGCTTTTCATGCGTAGTCCCCTTTATTCAGTATCGTGTCCTAGCAGACCCACACTGAACAAAACGTGCACATTTTCATAGCTTTTCACCGCTCACATCATATAAATCAAAGCTTTCAGTGTTCCATTATTTCTCATGGCAGCTCTGCATTGTACTTTTCTATAAAATACTGCATTTTCCTCGTCTTTGGGTCTCAACATTTTTTTCCATATCGTCAAAAAATATACCCTAGAATCTGCACTTCAAGTATTGACCTAGCTTTGGTGCATACCTTGGTACATAAATCCCCTTCTCTCACTTGTAATCCTAGTTGCCTTTAATCAGCGTTCTTTCGTATAATGCCCAAACTAAACAACGTCCACATTTCATAGTTTTCACAGTCCACAGTGTGCTTTCAGTGTCCCGTTATTTCTCATAGCAACTCAGCATTGTACATTTCTATAAAATACCGCATTTTCCTCGTCCCTGGCTCTAACATTTTTTCATATCGTCCAAACATATACCCTAGAATGTGCACCTCATGTATTTGACCTAACTTTGGTTCGTACTATTTGTCATAAATCTCAGTTATAATGCATTGTTCTTGCTTAAAAGGAGTGTAGCAAAACTACCATGCTTCTATGATTTGTTGCCAAATAAGCAGAGAGTTACGTTTGAGCCGGCGGAGAGTTTCACCAGCTAAAAATTAACCAAAAAGAATCATTCAAATCAGACAGCTACAGGATCATTTGCTCAAACGAATGGTTTGACCTTTCTCATTCCGGTTAACATCTCTATCTTACAACAATTCATCTTTCTCGAAATGAAATAATTGGAGCACAGTTTGCACAAGAAGCATTGCACAGATGTATTATTGCAGTAAACTATTTGGCATTGGCATAATTAATGAAAATTATAAGAGCAGTTACCTCACCATGGAGGATAAGCTTTGACAGAACAGAGAATAGAAGTAGCATAATTGTCAAAATGGTGCAAGGAACGGGACACAACAATTTACGAAAAAAGAACTTGCTTGAATATGCAAGCTTCCAACTTCTGATTAATAATCTATTCATGATTTCATACATAACAAGAAAAAATCTAGCATCAGACCCCATTATACAATATCTAATAAACCATAACAAGCTGCAAAGAAGATTATATCCAATTTTCCTTTGCAGTTGTTAAAGACCGATGACTGATAAGGTCAACAACAACCACGTAAAATTTTCATGTATAGGTGTCTGCAGCACAGACTCCATACAGATTAAGGCACACTGCACATTCACTTTGTCTAGCAGCACCATTAATACAGTTTATCTTCCAGTGTAGTTCCTTGATCATATAATTGATTTCATAATTGTGACCTTCAAGCAAAATCTTCAGAATGTATGGATAACCCCAACTCAAAAAACAATTTCTAACTGGCTGGTCATTGACACGACACCCTAACAAGCTGTCCTGTCAATGACAAGTCAGTCTTTGCCAGACATGTACATGATGCTAACAAGGTGGGAAGGTTGAAAGTAATAGAAAGACATCATCTGCTTCTAATCACATAATGTGTTCTGTCCGTATAACAGAGGATTCCATAAATTCATGAACGTGCTTGGGCCTCAGCAAGTGAAATGGCCAATGCTAGCATCATCTGTTCTTCAAAACTCTCGGGGACCCCATAAGGCTGTGCATTAAAGGAAGGTGGATCAGCATAATTTTCAGTATTGTGAGGAACTTCAGGTGCTTCCCAAGGTAAGTCTGAAGCGGAGGGTACACTACTTGAAAAACTAGTCCCAACTTCAACTACTTCAGAACCATGATCAAGAACCCAATCAGACATTGAGCCTTGACTTCCTTCTCTTATACATGGAGAAAGTGCACGTCCGCTTTCTGGTGAAACCTCTATCCAACTGTCTGGTGCATGGGCCTCAGGTCTGTCACCACCTCCTATAGCCACACTGTTTTTATCCTCTGTGCATAACTGTTGTTGCTGCTCTTCTGTCTCTTGGTTTCCATGCCCTCTTTCCTGTATATCAGAGACTGATAATTCTGGCTCACTGTTAGGGTTATGATATATAACCTCCTGTCCCTCTATGCCACTACTTCCAGCAGGGTCTCTGGAACTTTGATGATTTTGAGAGCTTTGCCTTGCAGTTGTTGAATCACTATTTAGTACTTGTCTTTCAGCTAGTGTTGCAATTGCACAGGCAAGGCCCCCTGTCACAGAGCTACTTGGCACAACCTCTCTAGAATCAGCTGATGTTGGACGTGACATAGTAGACTCAAGACTTTCCCCCAACCTAGATGTTTGACCAGGTCTAGATGAAAGAATGTTTTCCAAGGAAAAAGAAGAGGGTCCCGAGATTCTATGTGCACCATGCTCCTGTGATCAGAGAAATACCATATAATCATGCTTGGCCATCCACCACTACAGGACATTTTCTTTGAAAGGAACTCACTCCACTACGACATGTTTGTATGCTTGTTTGCCTAAAATTGCTTTGTTGAGAGCAGACATGCAGATATCTATCTATATGCATGCACAACATGAATAGATCGTACCTGGATAGAGAGCCAAATAGCTTCCATAACCATTATGTCCTCTAGGTCCAAGTCAAATTCATCGTCCCTTCATGCAAAAAGATAAAATGAAAAATTTAGCTTTTTAAATGTCAAATCATTTTCAAAAATATTTACTTCAAATTCCAATTTCCTGAAACAATAGAGGGGCAAAAAAATTTACAAGCAAAGGCAATATGCAAAATAGAATTCTATTGTTTGTCTATGTACAAAGCTCAGACCATGCGATTATAAGATATATCAATCCAGCAGCTTATCTTCAGCAAGTTTTAATGCAAAAATACAGACAAGCCCCAAAATACCACTGGTTGCAGAGATGAAACAAATGCAATCATCATTGATCCTGGTAATTTAAAGTGGTTTCTCTAACAATGATTTAGTATGAGATCCCTTTCACACTATGCAGACATAGCAGAAATTATCAACATTCACTAGTATATCCCTACTGAATTTTGATTTTGGTTGGCAGTTGACCATGAAATGGTAGTAGTATAAACTTCATATAAAATAGAGCTGCTTGTGTTGGAAGATATGATTGTAAATGGCTAGGTCTTCAATAAACTTCCAGAGATTGAACACAACTAAAATACTTGCAATGCGATTCAATAATTTTCCACGATGCGATTCAATAATTTATCATCAAATAGCAACATATCCAATATCCAGATTACAGTTAGACTAGTGACTTCAGCAGTGTTCCAATGGGGAACATTCAATTCAACAATTAACGGAAGACATCGACAACCAAACCTGGTCAATTCAACACTCTATGAATCACTACCCCATAATGTCCTGACCCATGGGCGCTAAGTCCCTTGATTGCACAGTGGTCGATCCAAGACTCCACTGTAAGACAGAACTCTAGGCCGCCTAAGGTGCCCCACGATGCTGGCTCGAATGCGTACTTTTCAAATACAGGCAGTCGCGGTCACCACAAAATCCATCCACGTCACAACTAGTTTTTTCAAGCTATGACAGGTTCGTCACAACGAAATTCCACAGACCTGCCGACCGATTTCTGTCCCAAGTTGAGGCCCAAATCTTCACTTCAATCCTTTAACACGCAGTATGGTGGTGCATCTGGCTTACGTAAGTGATTTTGGTTAAAACCTAGGGTTATGATTCTGTAACTTAAACACAGCGTCCCTAAATTAACAAGAGAGATTTTGTTCCAGTTGACACAGATCTTTGCTGCTCAACAGGAAATGAACATTTTGTGCCCAGATCAACAGAGTCCATAGAACTTCGCTTTGATACAGAACACGAGATTATGCTGCTTCAATTGCTCACTGTTTCCTTTAATCAATGACCAAAACCCAGGATTTCAATGACCACCCAAGAACTCTTATGCCCAAACAAAGAAAAAGAAGATCCTTCGCTGCCTTCCAGAGACTCCTGTACCAAATCAATTACTCAAGAATTTGTTGCCTCAGATAGGACTATGCTACAGAGAGAGAAAAGATAGAAGTGGTCAACTATGGTGGAATCTTTCACCACCAAAATTGACAAGAAGGAAAGGGGTCTTAAAGCCCTCAGAGCTAATGCTCATAAACAGAATGAGATGATCCACAAGGATGCTCCAAGATAAATCCAAGTCTCCTTTATTTATAGACTTCCTTGAGGAGTTTCATTCTCTTAAGTGGTTGAGTGTGTCTTACTCAAAACCCCCAGATTTGGGTTTTTTTGCCCAACTTACACAAAACTCGCCCACAATGGGGGTTTTGGAGTTTTATCCCCTTTTTTTAAGGACTATAGGTTACAGGGACAAATAGGCTACTAAGTCCATTGGTCGTGAATTCGTTGAGGACATCACAGTCCCCCCTGCCCGAAATTGTTTGCCTCAAGCAATTGCAAATTCAGGTGCTGCAGAATCCTTTCCCCTTCCCATGTCACATCCTCTTCCGGTAAATTCTTCCATCTGATGAGGTACTCTGGAATTACCCTTCCCCTTTACTTATTTTTTCTCGAACAGCCATGATCGTTTTTGGAATCAATTCCAATTGTCCTTCCTCATCTAATGATGGCAACTCAACAGAAGTGGTGACCTGTTGGTCTGTAGCCTTCTTGAGGCACGACACATGAAATACATTGTGGATTCTGCTATCACTCGGTAGTTCCAACTCATACCCCACTTCACCCACTCTTCTGAGAATTTTGTAAGACCCATAAGCCTTGGCTTCAGCTTCTCTACCCCCACTCTTATCGAGTGTAGACTGTCAATAAGCTGCAATCGCAGGAAAAAAAGATCTCCTACCTCAAGACTGCGCTTTGTCCGGTGCTGGTCTGCATACATCTTCTGTTGATTCTGACCAACCTGAATATTCTCCTTGAGTACCATAAGAATGTCCTGACTGTCTTGTATCCAATCCTTGGCAAGAGGTGCCTTATTGTCTCCAAAGATTCTATCAATGAAGGAGGGTGCATCATAACCATGCAGAGCCTTGAAGGGTGTCATTCCAATGGATGGGTGGTACGTGGTGTTGTAGCAATGCTCCCCAAGGTACAACAACTTGATCCATGCCTTCTGCTGACCGCTGACCTGTCACATAGTTGCGCAAATACCCTTCAATCCATTTATTTACAATTTCCATTTGGCCGTCAGTTTGTGGATGATTGCTGGTGCTAGGGGTTAATTCAATTCCAAAATGCGCCCATGAATCTTCTATCATGGTCGTTGACTATGTTCTTCAGCAACCCATGTAATCTGAAGACTTCTTTGAAGAAGAGTTTTGCCACTTGCTTGGCCGAGTTATCTGTCAAGATAGCAAAGAAGTGTGTGAATTTAGTCAAGGAGAGCGTTAGCTGGTAAGGTTGCGATGATAAGGATTGCGGTTGCAAGGGATGTGGTGCAAGGGTAATCTAGGCAAATATTATGGAAAAATCCATGGTGGATTATGGTAAATAATGGCAATTATTACACTACATTGGAAAGGACCATAATTTAATTCAATCGTACATAGTTCAAGTTCCAATGTGTATATATAATTGCGCAAGGTATGGTGAAGATCAAAATTTTAATGTGGAGTTTGCGAGTTGGCGTGAGGTTCAACAGCAATGATGATGAGTTGGCGTGAGGTTCAACAGCAATGATGATGAATCATTATTGTTGTTTAAATACGACACGTTTAACATTAATATAGTACCTCCCCCCAACTAAGGGATGACCGTCCGCGGTCATATTTAACAATCCTTTCCCTATGCTTTGGGTAATCCTATGATAAAATCCATCGATATGATTTCCCATTTCTACTCTGGAATGCGTAGAGGTTGGAAAAGACTTGCGGGAGGTGTATGCTCAACCTTATTTTGCTGACAGGTCATGCATTCCCTTACGTATTTCATCACAACTTCCTTGAGTCCCTTCCACAAAAATCGCTCTCGGATCTGTTAGTATGTCTTGAAGAACCCCTGGTGCTCAATCGAAGGAATATCATGTGTAACCTTCATAATTTTCTCCTTAAGGCACAACACATGAAATACATTGTGGATTCTGCTATCACTCGGTAGTTCCAACTCATACCCCACTTCACCCACTCTTCTGAGAATTTTGTAAGGCTCATAAGCCTTGGCTTCAACTTCTCTACCCCCACTCTTATCGAGTGTAGACTGTCAATAAGCTGCAATCGCAGGAAAACAAGATCCCCTACCTCAAGACTGCGCTTTGTCCGGTGCTGGTCTGCATACATCTTCTGTTGATTCTAACCAACCTGAATATTCTCCTTGAGTACCATAAGAATGTCCTGACTCTCTTGTATCCAATCCTTGGCAAGAGGTGCCTTATTGTCTCCAAAGATTCTACCAATGAAGGAGGGTGCATCATAACCATGCAGAGCCTTGAAGGGTGTCATTCCAATGGATGGGTGGTACGTGGTGTTGTCGCAATGCTCCCCAAGGTACAACAACTTGATCCATGCCTTCTGCTGACCGTTGACCTGTCACATAATTGCGCAAATACCCTTCAATCCATTTATTTACAATTTCCATTTGGCCGTCAGTTTGTGGATGATTGTTGGTGCTAGCGGTTAATTCAATTCCAACTAGTCTGAAAAGTTCCTGCCAGAATGCGCCCATGAATCTTCTATCATGGTCGTTGACTATGTTCTTCAGCAACCCATGTAATCTGAAGACTTCTTTGAAGAAGAGTTTTGCCACTTGCTTGGCCAAGTTATCTGTCAAGATAGCAAAGAAGTGTGCGAATTTAGTCAAGAAGAGCATTAGCTGGTAAGGTTGCGATGATAAGGATTGCGGTTGCAAGGGATGTGGTGCAAGGGTAATCTAGGCAAATATTGTGGAAAAATCCATGGTGGATTATGGTAAATAATGGCAATTATTACACTACATTGGAAAGGACCATAATTCAATTCAATCGTACATAGTTCAAGTTCCAATGTGTATATATAATTGCGCAAGGTATGGTGAAGATCAAAATTTTAATGTGGAGTTTGCAAGTTGGCGTGAGGTTCAACAGCAATGATGATGAGTTGGCGTGAGGTTCAACAGTAATGATGATGAATCATTATTGTTGTTTAAATACGACACGTTTAACATTAATATAGTACCTCCCCCCAACTAAGGGATGACCGTCCGCGATCATATTTAACAATCCTTTCCCTGTGCTTTGGGTAATCCTGTGATAAAATCCATCGATATGCTTTGCCATTTCTACTCTATAATGCGTAGAGGTTGGAAAAGACTTGCGGGAGGTGTATGCTCAACCTTATTTTGCTGACAAGTCATGCATTCCCTTACGTATTTCATCACATCTTCCTTGAGTCCCTTCCACAAAAATCGCTCTCGGATCTGTTAGTATGTCTTGAAGAACCCCTGGTGCTCAATCGAAGGAATATCATGTGTAACCTTCATAATTTTCTCCTTATAGTAAATGACGTCATCAACTATTTTGTACTTGTCATCTTGGATAATATTGTCGAAAAGCATGCAAGCAAACTAGTTCTTAGTAAATGAGGGTGCAAGTTGCTAGTTTCCTAGAGAGTGCATCAACCACCATGTTTTTCTTCCCTTTCACATATTCAATGTCAAAATCGTAAGCTTGAATTTTGCTTACCCATTTTTATTGTCATTCATTTAGGTCCCTTTGTCCCAAGAAATGTCGCAGGTTGTTGTGGTCTGTCCTGACTACGAACCTATTACCCACCAGATATTGTCTAAACTTTGCCAATGCGTGCATGATGGCCAACATTTCTTTGTCATATATGGAGAGTAAAGCCTTTTTGTATCTTCTAGCTTCAGACTTTCGAATGCGATCGGACGACCTTTCTGCATTAGGACAGCTCTTATTCCTTCTCTGAATGCATCACTCTCTAATATAAATGGTTGGCCAAAGTCAAGAAGGCCTAGTACTGGACACAAACTCATTATTTCTTTGAGCTTGTTGAATGTCTTGTTAGCTACTTCCGTCCACCTGAATGCCCCTTTTTTGTCAAATCTGTCAAGGGACGCACTTAGCCAGGAGAACCCCTTAACAAACCATCAATAATAGTTGTAGAGACCAAGAAACCCTTGTAACTCTATTAGTGTCTTAGGTGTAGGCCAAGACACTATTGCTTGATCTTCTCTTGGTGGACCTGCACCCCCTGTGCGCTGATCATATGCCCTAAAATAAAGAATCTTTGTCAACCCAAACTCGCATCTGGATGCTTCGGCATAAAGGGAATGTTCTTGCATGATGCTCAAAATATGATCCAAGTGTCTCAAACAATCATCCCACGTCTTACTGTAGATGAGAAGGTCATCAACGAATACCAACAAAAGCTTTCTTAGCTATTTGCTGAAATTGCTATTCATGCATGATTGTAAACTGGCAGGGGCATTGGTTAGTCCAAATGGCATGATCAGAAATTCAAAGTGTCCATAGTAGCAACGAAATGTTGTTTTGGGCATGTCTTCCTCCCGAACTCAAATTTGGTGGTACCCTAACCGTAGGTCGATCTTAGAGAAATATGTTACTCCATGTAGCTCATTTATTAATTCATCAATTTGATGAATGGGTACCTCTTTTTTATGGTCTTCTTATTAAGTGCCCGGTAGTCAATGCACATTCTCCATGTGTTATCCTTCTTCTTTATCAAAAACACAAATGATGCAAATGGGCTTGAGCTGGGTCGGATATGTCCCATAGCTAACAATTCTTGGATAGTATTTCCTATCTCGTCTTTGACCTTCTTCGAATGCCAGTACGGTGTGGCGATCACAGGCTTAGCTCCTTCCAGCGCAATAGTATGCTTAAATCCTCTTCTAGGAGGCAAACCTGGAGGAATGTCAGCAAACACTGGAGAGTGTTTGTCTAGTACTTGCTGAATATCAACCTTGTATTGCAGTTTATCATTGTCGAGAGTCTTTTAGGTCATAACCTTACATTCTAATGCATATTCTATATCCGCGTGCCTAAAAAGGCTTCCATACTATTGGGTTGTGTTATATTCTTTCCACGACTAGCCCACGTAGTTAACCAAGGGGTTAGAGGGTGGGGGAGCCCCCCCTTCGTTGCGCCGATTACCCAACGGGGAGATCACAGGGGGTTTGAGGGGTGCATGTAACCCCCTCTATGAGGTCCAGGGCAGCACCCTGGAATATTTTGTTTTTTGACCCTATATTAGGATGGGCAGACCTACCTATGGTTTTGTGCATGACTTTCGCACATGGTTTTGGACACGATGGTTTTCGGTCCATGGTATTGGATGCTTCGACATGTATAAATATGTATTGTAACATTGAAAGGAACATAATGAAAAATCAAGTTGGTAGTCCCATGTTTGGGATCCAGAGGAAAATCTTTGTGTATGTGTGTTTTATGTGTTATGCTCTCGCATTGTTTATTATCTGTGTTTAAAATTCATATGCAAGTAATTTATGTACGGGGTTAAAACCTACATTTGGTATTGGAGTTGTTTTGGCTTCAAGGGGACGCCTTTGTCGCTGAGGGGTTTCGCTCGGGCATGTGGTAGACCCTATTCAGTGAAAGATCTACGAGATCGATTCTGGTGGTGAAAGAAGATGGCGAGCAGTGAAAAAATAGAGATCAAGAAATTTAATGATCAGAGTTTTGAGTTGTGGAAACTCAAGATGGAAGATCTGTTGGTGGATAAAGATCAGTGGATCGCAGTAGATCCAGGTACTAAACCAATGAGAGTGTCCGATGAAGAATGGAAGAAGTTGGAACAACCTGTGAGCCACCATTTGACATTCACAAGTAATTATCATGACAGAGAAATCAAAGCCTAATCTTACTACGCTTGGTTTCTCAAAAGGGCTTGTCAAGGAAATGATCATAAAAGCAATCCAGGGGGGGTCTATCTCTAGAGGAGAGGCATTACTATAAGTTTAGAACCTGTTTGGGCATTGGATCTAATAAAGCTTATGACTCGATAGGTTGAAAGTGCAAAAGGGCTCGATAGGATGCAAATTGACAATGATTTGAGGCTTATCATTTTAGTGGAAGAATGAGGAATATTACTCCAGAACCTTTGGCCATACAACTACAAGAGAATAAACCGCAATTTGAGTTTATCACTTTTACTCACATATACAAAAAACACAACATTTGTAGCTAAAATTATATCCAAACAATGTTTGTTATAGGATCCTAGGTTCCTGCTATTGGAATAAGTTCATGCTAGAGTCTCAACTAAAACTAGACTTTATATTTAATCAAACAAGTACTTAGATAATTAGAGATTTTTGAAGTATTTGAATGTGTGGTTGAACCTTATTTATTTTTGGTATCAAGAAGAATGTACTATGATTGAACATTGGGATATGATTAGTAGTTTCTGATGGGAAAGATGAGAATATAGATAGTGGCAAAAAAAATTGGACTTGGGAGGTTACTAGTTAACCCCTAGTTGATGTATTGTGTTCTTTGGAACATGAAGAATGTGTTCTATATTCTCTCTTGAATACATAGTGTAATATTTTTTCTCGAAAATATTAAAAAAAAAACATGCCCCTTTAGTTAGGAAATTTCCTTACCCTTAGAAGCTTTGTCCTCAAGGCATATTTATGGAAAAACTTTATCTTTGATTCTAACTTGTAACACCTCATGATTCTCTGTTCTTTGAAGCTGGAATTATTGATGATACACAACAATATGATCTTCAAGTGTTAAGCAGAACTGTCAAATTGTGAAAGGATCAAACCACTCTAATTGTCATGTGTTAAGCAGAATTGTCAAATTGTGATTTCCAAGATGACTTGTGCATTGAGACTAAATTATACTTGAATTAATATTCTTTGGAATTAGTTTGAATATTGTCTTTGTTTCAAACAATGTATGTACAATGTTCAGGCATTGATTGGCTTAAGTATTAGCTCTAGTGATTAAGATGTCAATAAAGTGTCTTTATAACCCAATCTTTCATTCTCATTCTTGTAGTGTTTCCTTGGTTAAATTTTGTTTTTATGTCTTCTTTGTACACATAAATCACTTTTTTATCATTGAATTTCTATTAGTAAGTACACTTGGATTTTCATTGTTTGTACTTCTATATCTAATGATATCCTCACTTCAACTATATTTGCATCTTACCAAGATGTCATGTCAATTGGATCTTTACTAGCTGATTTCTCCTTTTTATGTCTGAAGGCTTCTCTAATTTCATAGGTTCGATCATTGTTTCTTTATTAATCAATGGTTCCTTGCTAGTATATTATTCTAACATTTCTTTTCGTTACCTCTTTTCATTCTTCTACTACTTCATTTGCACAACCAAGCTTTCATTGTGGCTCTCAAGGCAAGAAACTTCTTCATTTTTACTATTATAACCTTTTCAACTTCTTTATACATCCTTTGTATCGGCCTCTGATTACTCTAAAGGATCATCTTTGAGAAATTTGCAAGGTATCTTAATGATAAATCCAACTTCATTATGTTAAGTTCTTGTTCTTATAGGAGAACAACAAAAGTCTCTTATTTATGTTTAAGAAGAACATCCTGAATGTTTCCATCCAAGCTGGACACATAATTATGTCAATGTTTTCGTTATGCATATTTGTAAAATTGAATTGGGATATAAATTTATAATCATCACTTGTTAGTTGTAGATCAAAATGTTCTTTTCTTTTCAATTATACTTGGCTCTGGAATTAATAATTGATTCACTAAGTTCTATGTCAATGTAATTTTCCTTCTCATGCTAACAAAGAAAGATGTGATGTTAATCTCCTTTTTTTAAATAGACCCTATGAATTTTATTATTCACAAGCACATGGTTGAAATACCTTTATAAAATACCTTCCTTCCATTTTTATTAAAACCCATTTAGAAAAGAAAAGAACTTTTTCAATTCCAGATTTTATGACTTTATTTGGTTGGAGACTAGTGAGTTTTAACTTTTGAAGATATTCCCTGGTTGAACTTTTATAACCCACTATTTTATAGTAATACCTAAGATCCCCCAGACTATAGTAATAACCTTTTTTGAAACTTAAGAGTAATATTTGGAAAATTGTGCTATTATTGTAGAATTTCCTTGAAATTCTAAAGCTACTTGATGAACCAACTCAAACTGGGTTCGATTCACCAAGACCCATAATTTCTCAACTCAAAATTTGCAGCAGAATAAACACATAATTAAAAAAACACAATCGAACAATACAATATTTTCTAGGGAAACCAACTAGAAAAAGCCTTTGCTAGTTGTAGAATTTTATTGACAGAAAATAGAGCAATCTGATCTCTTTACAAGGCAATTGTTTCAACAGAGAATACAATTGATCTCACTGCTTGGACTAAGCTAGAAAACTCCTTGCAAGACTCGACCTCTACTCCCTATTTCCTTGTGTTGTCTGGCTCCTATTTCCTAGCACTGGACAACCCCTATTATTTAGGAATTCCTCCTAAATCCTAGTGCACTTCTGCAAGGAAATTCTCTTCTCACAACCAACTCATACACAAAACTCATGCTCAACAATAATGTTACAATTGTGCCTTTCGACCTCCTTTTAAGCAATTTGACTCAGTGAAATCTGGCAAGTTAATTTTAGAATTCGGACTTGTGATTAATTAGTTAACTGAGTCAAACTAGCTCTTGTAACTCATCCTAGCCTCATTTAGACATTGAGACTCTCACTCATCCCTTTCCAAAAATAAACTAGCACTTGGACACACAAAACTGAGCCTCCAAATTCAGCACATAAGTTAACTGCTTCATGACTCGTTCTAATTTCTAAGAACTCGTGCATGCTAAGGAAGCCTTAAGTGAGGAATACTTGACTAAAGCACGAGTCAAGAAGACCTTTACTCGCTACTTTTCAACAATTATTTCCGATTTTTTATTTTGAATACTAATGAATTTTAATTTTTGAATATATTCCCTCTTTAAACTACTGAAATTGGAACTTAAAGATCACTTTTATAACCCTTTCATAGTATATCTAAAGTTAAAATATTTTATAGTAATAGCCTTTTGTTGAAACATTTTAAAATGTCGTGTTATATCTCTTTCTTTATAATAGTCCTTTTAAATTTTATTATTCCAAAGCACATGGTTGAAAGAAACCAACCTTCCTTTCTATGAAAGTCCAATTAAAAGATTAAAATCAAAGAAAAAGAAAACAAAAAAAAAACAAAAAATAACTCACTTCCAATTTGGACGTATTTAGGCGGATCCGGATCCGAATCCGGATCAAATCCGTGGATCCGGTACCCCAGAGGGCCGAATCCAATAACTTAGCCTAATTCTAACCCCTAGTTATGAGAGATAAACAATATGTATGCTTAATGATAACATTGTTAGAAGTTTAAAAAGTGGTTTATATTCAAGCATGACATAATACTTCCTACTCACCAAGTAGGTAACCATACCCTACGACTATTTTGGTTCTAAACTAGTACATCGTGAATATAATACCAACACCACTAAAAGGATACAAGCATAAGGGAGGAGATCAAGAATTGTGTCTAAGGAGTAAATATTTTGTTGTTCCTAGACTTTATCCCAAGTTCTCCAATTTGGCTTAATGAAGTCTTCTCATCTTTGGAAGATCCCTATCAAAGGGAATGATAGTGCCTGCCATGGTTCCCAATCCTCATGAGCAAGAATTGATAATCCTATCTATAAGAATATATATAATACCCTAATTTTGGACCCCTCGATTACACAAGACAAATATGTGTATGTTTAATGATAGCTCAACTAGAAGCTTAGACATATGTGGTTTATATCTAATCATGACGTGATGCTAACTACTAACCAAGTAGGTAACCATTCCCACAATGTAGTTTTGGTTTCATTTGCAGAAATTTATAGCCGTAGATCATTGTTGTCCTTGTGATCTCAAGTAAACAAATGAATTTCTAAATCTGACTTAATGCAAAAATTAACCTCAAACCATAGAGCATCAACCACACAATAGTTGGAAAAGAAAATAGTGAAAGCATAAAATAGTTTCATACATACACATGTAATTTCTCCTTTCAAAATCAGCTTTTCATTTCTTATTCAAAGCTTACAAGGAAACCTTCATTAGCTGCTAAAGAATGCACAGTTATCAAAATCAGCTCAGAAACAGATATGCACAAAAATCAAGATGAAATAGCCTACAAGGAAGATTGTACAGCTACATATGATCGTACATATCTGATGTACGACTCTTGTATGAATAGTTTCACTTGCTCCTCTCCTTTCTTCAACTTTGTCAAACAAAAATTGTCTAAGCTCTCTATCTTGACCTATCTTTATACTTTTAGCAGACATTCTAATCTACTAAAACCCCCTAATCTCTAGATGAGATGTATAATTGAGATTAACCCTAGTCTAAGTCATTAATGCATGAAATACACTATTAGACACAAAAACTAAATATAAGACTTCTCACTTTTTCCTAAAATATGTTAAGAAATAGAGTTACCTTTCAAAATATCTCAAACCACTTCCAACATATTCACACTAAACTTGTGTGGAAGTTCCTATCCAAGCTATATTTCTCAACACTCCCTTTTAGCAAGGAAGGAATTCAGCAACAACCCAATATTGTGTAGAAAATCCACGAAATTTTGATCTGCTAATAATATGAACAATTTGAAATATAATTTTTTTTTCATATAACCACAAAATTTCTCTACTAAACTTTGCAGCAGAATAGGAACAAAAATAAATACACATTGCACAATCACACATTTCAACAACATAATTTTATATGGAACGCAACTGGGAAAACCCTCTGCTTGATGGGAATTTTATTGATAGCAAAAATTGAGCAATTGATCTCTTACAAAATACTGTGAAAGACACACTTGTCTTTCCCGTTTGATCTAAGCTTGAAACCTATGCAAGACTGTTGGTCTCTGCTACCCTCTACCAACCTGTGCATGAGCTTCACTTGCACAATCTCTCTCACAAACTCACACACACAAACCTGTGCAACCTGCTCACAAATCCCTGAGCTCTATTGTCTCGTCTCACCAACTCGTGCTCACAAGACAATGATCAAATTTGTGCCTCCATTCCTCCTTTTAAAGGCAATTCAAATGGTTAAAATTAGTGAATTTTCTAAATAAGGAATGATTTTAGAGTTAGCGCAAGTTAACTGCTCATGCAACTCGTCCTATTTCAAGTCAACCACTTGTGTTTTTCCTCAATTAACTCACACTAGAAAATCAAGAACTCAACTTTCAATTTCAACACATCAGGTAACTGCAACTTAACTCATCCTAATTTTTAGGGTCACTCCTAAATTTTAGAAACTCGAGCATGCACAAGAAGGAACTCAAATTTGACTCCTTGAATTAAGGCACAAATCAAGGAATAAATTTCTTACTACTATTTTCAACATATTGTCTGCAAATGTTTCAAACTTCCTTTTTGCTAAGGGCTTCATCAAAATATCAACTCCTTGCCAGCCTATGGGACTATACTGGAACTCCACTTCTCCCTTCTAAATCATGTCTCACATAAATGATCTCTAATTTCTAAGTGCTTGGACTAGTCATAAAATACCAAATTTTAATAAAGTTTGATGCAACTCTAATGATCATAGTAAGTTACCATGGAATGCAACTCCTAATCAAACAATCCTACAGATAACTTGGGAAGCCAAATGGCCTCACTACTAGAAGTACTAGACTACCATGTATTTTGTGGCTTGCCTCTATCAAGCTAAGTGCCACTGAAGTCTGCTTCGTACTAAAACTAAGTTGAAGCAATGTCCTGAGGTGCTCTTCCTGTCTGTTGCATTACTTGCCCAATCTAAATCTGAATACCCCTGCAACTTCATTTCACGTCTTTAAGATATCTCAAATCATACTCCACTGTTCCCCTCAAGTACCTAAAGCACATGTTTTGCTGCTACCCAATGCAAATCTAACCTAAGAACTACACTCTAATAATTAAGAAAAGAGAGTGCGACCTAAGATACTAAATTGCTTAAGGGCCGAGAACCACAAAATCCGTTCAAGAAAGCCAAGACACAAAACTCTCTTGAAGGAAAGAAAGGACAATAAAGAATACGCAAGGTATATAATTTATTTATGATTAGGCTATAGATAGTGTGCATATCTAGTAGCAATCAACTTAGCATAACATGATTTAAAAAGATTGAACAAGAAATATGAATAGAATAACAATCCTTTTGCCTTTATTGGAAAAATCAGCAACTGATATATGAATGATCTAAAAGATTGAATAAGGAAGACCAAAGATGGATACAAGAACAATTTAATTGCCATCTTTGCAACTAAAAATGAACGTTGTCCACCATCAAATTTCCAATTCCTCACAACCATGATTTCATAAGAAGACCTCAAGTTGACAAATTCATCAACTTCTCTCTCCTTGCACACAAACTTTCCCATTCAACTAAAACCTTCTTACAAGTTGGTCACAATCACTACAAAAAAAATACTATAACCAAGCATCTTTGCAGGTATCTTATCATTAGTTTGCATGACTTTGTACTCCCCAATGCATAACTATATCCAGATACCCCAACATGTAAGTACTGACTTAAATGGATGAAGTTTCAATCTATATGATCCTTTCCCTACAGCATACCATGAGATGCATGAGCGGACAAACTAGGAAATTTGCATGTCTTTTCCCAAGCATAGTTCGCTTCTTCATTGACATCATACATGTGGCAGATCCCAAAAGAAAGTATATAGGCCTACTGTCACTAACTCTAACTGCTTGGATGTGACTGCTTAAATCTAGCATGACCTCACTAAATTAAATATGGGTGATACAAACTAATTTGTTGACTTACAAAGATAGATTATTTATCAAACCTTTCTTGAAAAAGACGAAAGCGCAGAGTAGCATGTGTCTTGGACAGTGTTACAAACAAGAGCTCCATTAGACCCAACTAAAAAAAACAAGCATTTAGCACATAACAATAGAAGGCTACTATGTACCTGTTGTATCGACCAGGCAAAGGTTGGGACCTTGTATCAGCAACCCCAGATGAACCATGAGTTGAATGAATCCCATTTGTATCTGACGAGGAACCATGAGTGGCATTGACCCCATTTGTATCTGCTAAAAATCAACATTTTTCACACCTGCTTTAAGACCAGCTCAACAACATACCAATTACAGACAGCTGTGACTTCACATCAGGAGTTCTCTGCACTACCTGATATTGAATTGCAAACAGGAAGATCCTGTCTGTCAACTTCTTCAGAAGATAGTGTCAGTCCAGCATGCATAGCCTCTTGTCTTATATTCATTCTCTGCTCCTCGGCTTGAAGCTCTTGTTGTCGCATCCTTATTTTTGCTTCAATCACTTTTTGCTCTTCCTAAACACAAAAGAACAAGTCATTTTATGTGTCTATTTCTATAAACCCAAGAAACAAATTACACAAATTAATAACAAAATAGGGTATACATAAGCAAATGAATGAATTCCCAGAAGGCTGGTTCTATATGAAAACTTACAGCTTGTTCAATGCCTTTCTCCTCTTGTGTTTTAGCACCTCTATACTCCACAGCATAGTTTGACGTTTTGCAAAAGGGACATCTTAAAATATTAAGATAAAACGTATGAATAAAACTTAATTTTGTGCATAATGATCTAAATGTCGCCAATTCTCGAACTAAATTAAATGGTAAAAATTATATCTTGTCCAAGGATACTGTGTAGGGCGACTAGAATTTGGGGGCTTCATCTGCAAAAAACATTCTGCAACATCCTATAGTCAGTGAACAACTAGATCCAGTATTGAACTGCAGGGCATACTCTTTATGGAATATAAAATTGAGATTGCCAATAACCTGCAAGATCTATATTGCATACCTGTACAAATGCCTTTCAGGCAACATCTTGACCTATTGAGGCTTGGATAGTACTGTAAATAAGCACCACATTTAAAGGCAGTCAGAATGTCTCACAGATATCTTATATAAATGAAATCTACATTTATTCTTCTTTTTCAGTGAGACATAGCTTGAGCTGTCAATAGAATGTGAATTACATAAAACCATAATGCAAGATGTACATCTCTAGAGAACAAAATTATGATTTACCTCGTACAATATTGTCCCCTTTATGAAAGGGAAAGTGAAATAGTCAATGTGGGTTAAGAAGAAGAGGGTGCCTCTGCTAAATAATAACAGAAATTCAAAGGTTTTTAAAAATAAAGGTATCCATCCATAGAGAAAACCAAAACAAATGGGATCGAATAATAAATACTAAGACAGAGAGCTGAACAAGTATGAAATTTCAATGAAAAAAATCTAAATACAGGGTTATTGGAAGCTCAACCTCCTCACACAGCACTCCCGGATTGAAGGAGAAACTCTAATGAAGATAGGATCATTTTCTGGAACAAAATTACCAATATTTGAAAATATGGTTGCTCTTTTTGTTAATGAAGCATGGTCATTCTTCAATAAAATAGGAGGGTACCTTTTTGATCAAAAAGAAGCTCCTTCTGTGATACAGTCTTTGTAAAGGACGACTTTGTTTGTTGAAAATGGGTTACCCAGCAATCCAACAGTAACATGAAAATATATAATGATGCATTATTGACCAAAAGCACTATGACACAATGGACCCTTTAATCCCTACAGTCCACACTTGTTCACCTCCAATCAGTCAGAAAAATCCAAATACATGGTTATGGGGAAGCTCAACCTTTCTCACATAGCACTCCTGGATTAGAGAAAAAAAACTATAGTGAGAATGGGATAATTTCTGGAACAAAATTACTTGAAATTAACCATTAACCATATTTGAAAATATGGTTTCTCTTTTTGTTAATGGAGCATGGTCTTTCTACACCTCAATAAAATAGGTGGGTCCATTTCTATCAAAAAGAGGCTCGTTTTGTGAATACAGTGTATGAAAAGGATGTCTTTGTTTGCTGAAAATGAGGTACCCATCAATCCAACAGTTACATGCAAACATATAATGAGAGATTACTGTCCGAAAGCACCATGTCCCCACTAGTTAATCTACAGTCAGTAATGATGTTCTAGTTTGTTGTCCTTGGGCAACGCATGGGCAACAAGGTCGACAGTCAATATTTGCCACCTGTCCTCCAATATTGCACTCAACAATCAGATCAGAAAGTAAAAAACATAACCTGGTAATTGGGGGCTCAATCTTCACAACTCTAAAAAAGGAATGCATCTGAATCAGTAATATGATTTTTTATCATAATAACATGTCAACATATTGGCCTCAGTTTTTAAATGGGACAAGGCCTTTCTGCAGGGCATTTTTAATAACAAAAACAGCATAGTAGGATTCTCCGAACAGAAATCACAGATTTCAATGCAACGAAAGTATATTGAAATAACATAACTTCAATAAGCTGCTAGTCACTCAATATGTAAAGTAAACAAGCTGAATCCAAAGAGACATCAGTTCAACAAGTAAAGCGACATATACCCCTAGAACTGTCCGTAAATAGTTTAAATTGAAATGTCAAGTGAACCTCTTATAAATTACAAGACTTCTAGTCTTACAGAAAAAGCCCGCATACATCTAATGCCACAATCGGACCTATTTGGCATGGACTTCTATTCCCCGTGCCTTAATGCCATATGCAAAGCGTTCTGTAACTATTACATCCCCCCAGAATCTTGCAATTTCAGTACCACAGCTTACGCGCCAATTCCATTAGCAATGACCTGAATACTAGCATCCCACTAAAATCAAAGCATGATCTTTTTTTTCATAAAATACTACATATACCAAAACGCCTCAACAAATACTCCTCTGGACCTATCTTCTAATGCTGTAAAATAAACCATTTGAACGCACAACACTACGTGACCAGGGCCTAATTCCATGAGAGAACAAGGCAGAGGATTTCAACTAGCGGCGTTCCATGAACAGACAACGCAGCATACCCCCAGTGGCAACAGTCGGGGGTACTAGACAACAATCGAATTTCATTCTAGTTTGGATTCAACAGACAACGTTAAACAGGGAGTATTTAAGAAACAAGCGAATATGACCCTGTAGACTAAGTCTTTTCCCACATCACCTTCAGCATCTTAGAATGTAAGCTAAACTTTACTCCAGTTTTCCTCTTCTAATCGAACCCTAAACCCGCAAAACCCCCCAAACTCCATCCCTATCCATCAACGAAAACATCAGCGCAGAAAACAGAAGCAAAAGATAAATCATAAATGCCGAAAAAGTAGACGGAATATTGAATTTCTGCAGACTTACAAGAAAACAAATGGGACACTCGTCAAGATCGACAGTGGATTCCTCTCCTCCAGGATAACAAGGAGCCAATTTGGCATCAAGAATCAACTTCCTAAGCTTTTTGTGATCAACATCCCGGTTCTGGTACAAACCCTGCGGCTTCGTATACCTCTCATCCACAACATGACGCTTCCGGGTCAATTTGTTTCCCATAGCTTCAATCTGACTCGCTTCAATTCCCTCCTAAGCCCTAGAATTCCTGGCGCACACCTCTCCACCGCTCTTCTTTGCTTCCATGGCCCCAAACAGACACCAAAAAAGAGCCAAGGACGGTCGGAAAGCAGAAAAATCGAAGATAGGAAGACTTCAAAAAGTTCAAACTGACCGAATTTTTTCCCATCAAACCGCAATTCGAACCTCGGGGATGGCACGCAAGCAACGTACTGCAGTAGTTTTTTTTTTGCTTAAATGTGACAGAAACTTCGTCCGAATGCGCCAAAACTGGTGTCAATGGATAGCCCTGGCGACATAAAACGCGAATCCGGTGTCGATCCACGCCCCTTACGCTTCGTATTTCGTATTTTCTGCGCTCACACACCTGAAAAATGCTGCCCACACTAAAACCTTCGGAAGCCGAAGGCACGGAATATAACCCCATCTCCCCGGCTTCTTCCCCGACGAACGGTAAAAAAATGTACGTCACCTGACGTGGAAAAGCAGACAGGCCGACGGTGAAATAAAAAGGCAGATTAAAGTTACCAGTGGGTCCAACGCTAAAATCTGGAGGTGAGAAAACAGCGGTGAAAGAAGAAAGGCCTTTCTAGCAGTGCCACGTCATCGTCCGGGACCGCATGACACGTGTCATCAGAAGGTCGTCGAGAACCGTACCGTTTCCAGAGATCGGACGGTAGAGAGTGCAATCTGCGAACAGCAGGGAGGTCCTTTTCCGCTCGTCGTCGTAAAACAACGAGCGGGTTAATTGCGGCAGCGCGGTGATTTTTATTTACAATGTAAAATTTTACTACGTACAATTGTTTGCGTATTAAATGTGCCTTTACAGGGCCATCAAGGAAGCTCCAAGATGCTTTGGCGGGCCCCGCAAAAATGCGAATATTTTATCCCGAAAGGCAATGGCTATGTTCTTTAGAGTTTTTTTTTTCATTTTTTTAAAGCTAAAGGCTTCTGAAAACCCATAAACCATGGCTTTCATATAACTTAAGGTACAGGGTCAACCGAACATTTGCGTCCACACCATTTGGAGAGATGAGGTTTGTAATGTGTGTACGTAAAATGTTAGTGTCGAGTTGTTGATTATTAATTTTATATGATTTAATTTTTTGATTTTTAATGATTTCAGATTCTTTTAAAGATAACGATATTTTGTTTATTATGATTTTTTATAATAATATTTTTTTCCTAAGTTTAGTTGTTAGGAAAAAAATGAATGGTTCCTTGTTCCATCAATCCATCTCTTCATATCTAATCTCACTCTAATATAATTCATAAATTTATTTTTTAATATTAAATTATTATAAGCCATAGGTAAAAATTCATTAATTCTTAAAGTAGTGAGTTATTAAAACATAAAATAAATATAGCTTTTATATAATTAGCTCTCTCACTTTTGTTTAAATTTCATATTTTAAATAATTATAATTATTTTTTTTTATTAAAAATGTTATAGTTATAGCTTTATATATATAATTGTGTTGATAAAGTGTTGAAACAATGGTTAAGGGTTTAGAAACATTTTCTTTGTAATATTGGAGGAAATTTTGGCTAATTGTTGCATATTTAAAAAATATAAAATATATTGAACTTTTCAAAATTGGAAAAAAATTGGGAAAAAGATAGAACAAAAATCTAGAAAAACTCTTGATTTTTAAAAATTGAAATGTTGTCAATTTTTTTGCTGATGTTTGCAACACTATATATACCAAAAATATTATAAATAAAGTTTAAAAGAATTGGATTTAATGGTGGAATGTAAGGAGTATTTTATTATTGGGCAATATTTAATTTCCATAAGGGCCTAACATAAAATCATAGGGCACCTTGAAGTAGTGGTCAAACGTCTGGTTCCAACCATAGAGATTATACTACATCATCTTGTGAATCATGCACACATAAATGGATCAAATTGCACCCTCGTATCCTTCAATTTAAAAATCCACGCGAGGGGTGTCACTCAATTATGGCGAAGTGTTATAAAAGACAAGATGGTGGGGAGTGGGGATTGAACGTCCTGCACACTTGGAAACTATGCAATATTATGATGCATGCATTGGCATTAATGCAAGGTTTCGTTGAGAATGGTGGTTGGTTTGGTAATTCAACAACCTTGGAATCCATCATGATAGTACATGTTGCAAAGGCCTCACAATCATGGCTTGAGAGTTGGTGACCTGAGGATGAAGAATAATAGAGGAAAATCATGTGAAAGGAAATATAGGTCGAGTTGGAATTATTGATTTCCTTATACGCAGATTTTTTGGTTACATATGTTGTTTATTAATGTTAAAGGAAAGTGTGAGGTGTTATATTTACAGTGCTTTAAGATTTAGCCTAGAAATCGATGCCAAAGGCAGTCGCGGGTCGACATAAATAGTTGGTCTCAGAGGTAGGATTGCTCTGCATCACAGTTCATGTTGTTTCTCCTATCTTAGTCAGTGTCATATGGGTAACTATCTACAAAGTTCTCCTTTGAATGTTCGTCCAAAAGTCCCCTCTCCCTCTACTTTATCTCAATTAGTTTTATGGTTTACTTAATTATCCCTTTGCTCATCTCTATTAATTTTAGTCTTTGTTGTTTCCTTTTGGTTACCTGTGTGAGTGAGGTCATCCATGGGTTTTGTTATTTCATTGTTGCACTAAAGGGTTCGACTATTTTCCCTTCTAATCTTCACTGAGCTCTGGGTTGGTTGGTTGTATTCACTTGCATTATTATCAGAGGATTTGTTAAACCACACTCCCTTCGAGACCCTTTCTTGTGCTTAGTTGTTGTCTCTATCAACTTTGATTTATTTTAGTGTGTTTGTAGATTCCCTTAACGTTTCGTTTACTCATTGTTATTATATTTAGTTTCGTTTGTTTCCTTTGGGTCGCATATGTGAGTGAAGTCATCTTGGAGTATGGACTTTTAGTTGTGGCATCGAAGGGCTTGTCTATCTTCCCTCATAATTCTCATATAACTATTGGCTTGTTGGTTGTTCTTGTTTGTATCTTTGTGAAAGGAGCAACTTAGCCACCTTCCCTTCAAGATCCTTTGTTGGGGCATGCTATTGTCTCATATTACCTCCACTCTTATTGTAGGGATAAGGTAGTGTTGTTCTTTTGGGACATTGTCTCCTCTAGCCTCACATTTCTCCTCCTATTTGTGCTCTACACCATGCCTAAAATCCACCACCTCTCTGATCATAGGGGCATACCCCACCTCCACTTTGAGGGCTCAGACTGCAATAGAGCATTCTACGATGACTTATGTTGTCGATATTCCTCTAAAAGTACATAGAAAAATTCACTAGGCAGAGAAAGAAGCTCAAGTAAAGAGAAGGTTTATCCCTTATATCAAAATTAAAGAAGAATAAGCAATTGAATACCTAAGACCGAAAATATTCGCACTAGGAAAACTTGCTATATGTGAATTGTAGATTTTTATTGGTCACTTAAAACTGTCAGGAGGAAAGTTCATGTGGAGATATCAAAGACTCAACGAGAAATTCTCTTATGCATGGATGAGGTTCAAAGCCAAATTCGAAAATTGGATGATAAGGTATCTATCTTGGCAAAGAAAGTAGTAAATATGGAGTTCGCCCATTCTAATGAGGATATTGAAGAACCAAACACCATACATGTGGATTGTCTGTCAACTTAGATGTTTATCCCATTCATTTATGTTTTATGTTTTAGAAGCAATGTGGTTGTCAGTTACAAGCAAGATAAGATGCAATCTTATAGCTTTATTTTGGACACCATTAAGCATTTCATAAAATTTGAACAATATATCTTAATTCCCAATAATGTGGACAAAAGCAATATTTATGTGCTACTAATCTAGTTTCCCAAGTGGCAAGCCAATAGTAGCAGAAATGATATAAAATTTTGATAACCTTAAAAAAATAATAATAATAATAAATAAATAAATCATATATAAAACCTCATAACAATACTCCAATCCCATATAAATTTTAGAAACATCTTCAACAATGTGAAAGATAAAACCAATCACCTCTTATATGAAAATGTTTATGAATTGTATGCTCTTATAAGCCTTGTATGCATATCAAGCATGTTGTTATGTAAAAACAAGATTTAAAGAGCATAATATTGACACAAACAGTAATCACAATGCAAAATTCATTTGATGATATTTTAGTGACACCAAGCATCACCTATATTTTGAACAAATTAGGATTCTTGCCAATGCTTGGGCGGAGTTTTAACTAAGGTGGGATGGTGTAACTTGGAATGTAGGTGCATGATGGGAAAATTAGTTGAAGAATCCACCTTTGGCAATTTCCAGGTAACTCTTAATAATTACTTTGGTGCATTTGTCTAACATAATAGATAATGAAGCTTGCCTTAGGTGCAAGACCCTTACTAGAAAAGATGAGTGGGGTTTGATAAGCATGGTCTCAGCATACTCCTTGGAGCTGTGATTGTAGAAACAAACAATTAGGCGACTTCTTGCAACGATTTCTTTGGAGTTAGATTCAAGCTATTGAGCTTGTTAAAATAAGTGAAAGTTTGACTTTAAGAAAATGGTGCATTTAAAGTGCACAATGACCACTGAATGGGCTAAAGTGGAACCAAGTTAGCCATGTTTTGAGGCGGACATGTGGGTCAACCTATTTTGAGGAAAAATATATGAATCACAACGTGAGGTATAAATTGAAGACTTGAGAATTCATTTCAAATTTGGTTGGAGGCGTTTGGACACTTTATTCATGCATTCGATGTTTCATTCAAGAGTTGGATGAGTTGTGCTAGGGATGACCAAGTGTTTCAAACTTAAACACTAAATTTAGTTAATGCTTTTATGACCCAATGCAAATATTGGTGCAAGTGCAAGCTTGTTGCAAATTATTTTTATGGGACAATGTTTTTTTTGGCTAATTGCACTATTGTTATAATGATCATTTAGCTTACAACCCAATTTATAAAGATATAACGTTTCTTAATTATTGTAAGTTATTCTTAGATAATTTAGCACAACTCTATTTTTAAGAGAGTTAATTATCTTAATTGTTATAATTAATTTAATAGACTTAGTTCAAGTAAAATTTCCAAAAACTTTTCACTATTAATCATTATATATACAATATATTATTACAAATACATATTTTATAAATATAATATTTTAACTGAATTTATAACATTAATTGAAATTGTTTAAAATAATAATATTAATATATTATTTTAAATAATAAAAATTATACTATAATACTAATAATTTATTAAATAATTTTAATAATATAATTATTTATATAAATATCCATAATCTTTATATGGCTTATTATTAATTAAAACAAATACTAAATTAAACCAAGTTCAAATAAAAATAAATTATATTACCTTCTACTCTTTTGTCATTTTCACCTTCCTTCTATTCACCTTTCTCTCTTATTTTCCTTTCCTAGCTTTACATTAATTGTAATTCCCCAAAGTTTAAATATCTTTATCCTTTTCTCAATTTATTATTTTTTATGGTTTATTTTTTACTTTTTATTAATTATCTTGTAATTTTTTCATATTTATCAAAAATTATTATTATTTTTATAAAGAAAGTTTATTATTTTTAAAATATTTATTATTTATCTAGTTTTTAAGGTAATTTATTTAGTAAGTGTTATAAAAATGAAGTGATATGTATTAAGAAATTTAAGAATTTTTTTTTATTTAATTTATCTGTGTTTATAATAAGTAGGCATATAGGGTTATAATGTTAGTAGTGCACCTAGGGTTATAATGTTAGTAGTCTGAATTGACGTATGTCATGCAAGTATGAAATTAATTCAACTGTCAATTTCTTGTGTTTCTCTCTCACACACACACACATATATAATTAATTTTTCTTAGATGGTGTGTCACGAAAACAAGACTCCCCATGCATGAGGTTTGCAATATTTATGCTAGGTTTTTAGACCATCTTGTTTGTGAGGTTCAAGGTAACAAATGGCAATGAAACATTACATCCATTGTATGTTGAGATCTAAACAACTGCTAGTCAAAGTAATGGTTTATTATGAAATGAAGCAGGAAATGAATGTAGTAATAGGCTTGAGTAAAAGTGGTCTCTTCACAATTTTCAAAATGACCATATTGCATCAATGATGTGGCCACCCAAGGTAGGGCTTTAAACTCGCAGTTTTAGATAGGTTAATCTACCCATTTGTGAGTATAAGTGTTATCAAACTCGTGTGTTTCTATTGTTTTTTCATTTGTTAGCAATAAAGGGACACTTTCATCACTCCTTTGTCTTTGTCACTTACAACTTATCCTTGTCATTAATTGTTGTGTATGCCTACCCCTTGTGCTCTAGCCTTTGACTCTTCATCATGCCCTTTGGGAGAGCTAATTAATAAGGTGGAAGAGTTGTGTTGGGACCCTACAACTCTCAGGTTCAGAGGGTTTCTTAAGAAGCAAAGAAGGAATATTGGGAACAAACTAGAATAAACTCTCTTGCATATCAGGGAAGAAATTACAAATGTAGAAGCAAAGGTTTGAGGCAAGCACACGATCATCCACAACTAGGATGTTGATGAGGAGCTAGGTAGTTGGATCCTAAATACATGATGCTCCAAGGCATGGGAGGTTATTGGATCTTGGATACAGGATGCTCCAAGCCATGGGAGGCAATTGGACCTTGGATACAGGATGCTCCAAGCCATGGAAGGCAATTGGATCTTGGATACATGATTCTCCAAGGCATGGGATATCAAATATTAGCACATAATTGACCTATATTAATGTATAAAAAAAGTAGTAATCAAAGCTATGTTATACAAGGATGAATCCTCAAACAAAATTATGTCCTAGCTTGATGAAGTGCAACTCCAAGTTGTCATATCCAAAATCTCAACCTCCTACCAATAATGTTATTAATATAAAAAGTTTTTTGAGACAAACCACATTTATGATTGTCAAATCTACCCATTTCAAACCACAAAATGTGGTTCATCATGAAGACCAAGATGAAAAGAATGATCTCATAATGTAAATAAATAAAATAATGCAGAGATTAAATTTAAATGGATAAAAATATAAATATTTTAGTAATATTTTAACATAAACTTAAAATATAATTTAATCAAAAAATATTATAAAACTATTAAAATAATATTAAAAAGAATAACATTAAAAATAAATAAAAATAAAAAAAGAATTAACAAAATACAACTGGAATCAAAGGTAAATAAGAAGAATATATATATATATATATATATATATATATATATATATATATATATATAATTTTGTTTGTTGTTATTTTCGAGTTGGTTTTTTTTTAGTTATTTAATCAATTTTAATATTTTTAAAATATAGTTATATAACTTAATTTAATCTATAAACGTTAATTTACTATTTTTTTATTACATTTGATTCTTTTAAATTTATATTTTTATCTGTGTTTATTTATTTACATTCAATTGTTCTATCTTGATTGCATTAATTTATTTATATTCGTCCTTTTTATTATCTTGATCTAGAATGATGATCCATAAATGTGGATTTATTAAAAAAAAACTTGATTTATCTCAAAAAAAAAAAAAATTTATATACATTAATGAACACAAAAGCTACAGCTTAGAAATAATGTAATTGTCTCTCAGAAACAATAAACCACGAGCCTCTCCTATCGATACAAATTGGTCATACTATAAATAATTATTTTCTATAATTATTTCAATACAAATTGTCATACTATAACTAATATTTTCTATAATTATTTCATTTTTATTATAATAGGGAATATAAATAACTCATTCAACACTTCTGTGATATTAAACTTATCACATTTAAACTAATAAGGTGTAATTTTACTACTTAACTTATTTTCTTAATTAAACACTTTTTCAATATACTCTATATAATTATATTAAAATCCATTTTAAAAAACTCACACTAGTAACTTGATAAAAATATTTTTTTAACCTAAACTTTTAATTTATTTAATTAATTCATTTGGATTACTTTCTACATTTAATATCACATTTAGTTTATTAATTCATTTTGATTACTTTTTACATTTAATAATATCAATGCCCACCTTGGTTACTTTAATTTTAGTTATACCGCTCCTAATCAAAAATATATTTATTAATTTATTAAACTTATCGAATCAACTAATAACTTATAAGTTACACTTGAATTATTTTTTAATTAACACTTCTCAATTATCTATATAATTATATTAAAATTCATTAAAAAAAACTCACATAAGTAACCTCATAAAACTATTATTTTAACCTAAACTTTTAATTTATTTAATTAATTCATCTTGATTACTTTTTACATTTAATATTATTAAATGTCACCTTTATTTTATGGTACTTTGATTTTAGTTATACCTTCCTAATCAAGAAATATATTTATTTTAATTAATTTTAAGTTCACATCATCTCTATCATATCTTATTTTGTTTTGACTTAGTCTGCTTTCTATATCAGCTACGCTTTCACCTTTTGTCTTTGGCGTCTTGCCAATGAGCGAGGCATTCATTTAAATCACGTTCCCGAAGGGTTATTCAAATAATAAAAAAATAATATTTTCTCTGAATGTATCGAATTGTAAAACGTCAATTTAAACCACGTTCGCATTAAAAGGTTTAAAAGTAATTAATTAATAAAAAGATTTAAATGTGTTTTAAGTCGGTGGCAATTGCAAGGTCGGAATAGGGTATGAAGAAATGATTGTGGCGTATGAAAGTGAAAAGGCAATGCTAAATGCAGAAGCAATAGCGTTGAGAGTAGACCATATTTTTATTTATTATTTTTTACTAATAATTTGTTTTGAGAGTAGACCATATTTGTTTATTATTTTTTACTAATAATTTGCTTCTCATCATTATAAATTGTGCGCCTTAGTCAATGAGGAGTTGAGCGGTAATACACGAAGCGTCACGCTATTTGTAAACCCAAATATTAGCAGCCTACTAAGGTTGGACTTAGGTGGAATATCAAACCAAGAACCCTGTCCTTGGTGAATAGTTTCTCCTCCAGAGGTGTCTCGTCGTAGGGAACTTGAATTAGACACAATACGGAACGGCCAAGGATTTCCCATTCTGGATGACCTAGGTTGGCATCCACTTCCTAGGGTGTCATAATGTACGGGCATGGCAGGGTTGATGTACGTATTCTGCACTTGCTCACACCCCTACGATGGAGACAATCCCCATGTGATTTTTCTTTTTTAGTGGGGAGTTGGGGACAAGGGACGAAGGATGAAGGTTGGACTCCACCACACACCAAAACCAAGTTCACTTCTCACATTGCCTAAATTCCAAACTTTTCATGCCCAATCTCAAATTTCCTCTAACCATTTCATTTTTTTTGTTAGTTTATCTAACCAAAAAAAAAATTGATCAATTAATTGGTGAAGCTTGGTGCAGAGATATCTTGGTTAATTGCACTCAAGTTGTAGCCGTTGGAGGTTCTACTCGGACTATTTAAGATGCAATGCTTGATCTGATTCTTCAAGTTGTCATGAAAATGAACCACACTGGTTGGTTCGAAACGCATCGACAAATGAAATATCATGTGATTTACGCCGAAAAATCTCTCATAAACTTGATATGGATCACAGAAGCCTCAATTCAACAACTCAAACTTTGTGATGCCACCCTTAGTCATGCCACTCTATGGATGTCCAACTCATTTAAGTTCCTCATTGCATGACTATTTTACCCTGCCTTAAGTATACATGATGGAACATCCACTTCATCAAAACCCATACCACTCACATTTGCTTCATTCACAGTCCACCTTGGCTATCCATTATGCCAAGGCATTATATCTACCCTTGTCACAACTCCAAGCCTTACTTTGTCAAATGGATTGTGCTAACTCCATGTCGATAGCTTGCCTGAGATGCAAGTTCCATTTCATGTCACGATGAATTATTCCATCAATCCCACATTTTCCTTATGCTTCAAATAATCCTTGTGACTTATTTGCATTTTATGCAAGAGTTTGGCATTGATCACCTTGGGCACACCATGCCCCAAGGAAGTCAATTATGTCCCTACAAGTGTGAGGTGAGTCACCACTTTACTTTGTGTTATGCACAAGCACACTATTCGCTCATTCATTCCATAATCGAACTTGTCATATGGCTCGTCATGTGAGAACACACCCTGCTTATGTGTTGGAGGTCTTACAACTTCCTCCACTCTATGTGGTTGTCATCTTAGCAATGTTCATGAAATTTGCCACCTCTAATCTCTACCTAGACTCTTGCTTCTATATGTGACTAAGTTCACTGGAAACCCTGAGTTTCCTTGTGATGGAAAGCTTGAATTTCTAATGATCCAAGGGATCAATTTAGTGCTCGAAATTCAAAGTGTTCAGAAGTGCTCGAAACTTGTACCAGTGTGTAGATCTCGACGGCCTGAATCCAACGCAACTTGTTTCACTCAAAACCGATATCGTATGCTCTTGATATCGCAATCTGATCGAATTTCCAAACAACTAAATTTTTTGTAATATGGGTTGCAAGTATGCCTAGCCAGCAGTCCGTACGCTGACTAGGTAGGTGATAGGGAAGTTGAATGTTTATTTTATGGGCCAATGGTTTATTGACAAGTGTCTCTTCTTTATTTGCTTATGAATGGTGGATTCCCATTAGTTTAAGGTTCGTTGACTTGGTCCTATGAGGGAGAGCCACGTGGGCTAATTGCTTGTTGTCGTGTGGCCTGCTGTTGGCATTGTAAAATTTTGTATGGCCTCTGGGAGGTTCAAACCACGGACCTACCAAGCAACAACACAACGCTCCACTATTCCACCAACCATGTTCCTTGTTATACATAGTGACCTCGACATATTTAAAGTTGAGCACATATGTATTTGGGGGTAGGGTCGGGGCTAAGCCCCAGCCCCTAGCCATTGTCACCATCCCACGAGAACTAAGGGGTGAGACCATGGGCTAGGGCTTAGCCCCAGCCCCAAGCCATTGTCACCGTCCACACACTTCAACGCAATGGGACCACAACTAAAGTGAATGGAGCATGGGTGGAGTATGGGGCCTAGCCCCCAGTCATATGCCACGACATGGAACCACGACAGGAGCGAAGGATAAGGCACTAGGCTAGAAGGCACTCCAATGAGGCCCCAACTCAGGGCACATGCATTGCAATAAACCATCAGCAGATATTGGAGGGGGCCAGCCCCGGGCCACATGTGCCCAATATGACCACCAACACATAGTAGAAGGGGGCTTAACCCTAGGTGTTTGCAGCGAGGCCAGCCTCGGGTCATATAACCCATCACATGACCCCAACCTACGGAGTTTTGGGCTTGTGGGAATATAGCACCAAACTCTAGTTTTATGGACGCGTTAATGAGACCATATGTCAGGTGTTGGGGACCCAACCAGCAGAGGTGGGCGGTTAGCCCTTGACCCTGGGCACGTGGCCCCCATACGACCATAAATTTCAGAACTAGGGGGTTAATGGACAGTTTAACTATCCAACAATTTCGCCCATCAGTCAGGATTGTAGGACAATTTTGCGTGTTAGTTCCAGGTTTGGGGTGCTCAAGCCAGATTTGGGCCGAATTGGAGGATGGTTAACTATGGAAATTGGAAAAAACTTGTAACAGACACAACTTTCTCAGTTTTGGCTAAATGAGGTGCAGAAAGAACCCAAATGGGGGTTTTTGACAGTTATGGATCCATTGAAGACATTTGTTTTATATTCTAATCATTTTAAAGCCATGAAAACACAAATTTGAGCACTTAATGAAAGAGGCCCTACATTGGAAGATGGACTAGGAGATGTAGCCCAGGAGAGGGGTAAACTCCTTTATCAAGTTTGTTGTTATGTGTTTATGATATGGTATTTTGTCTCTGTTTTGGCTATTAAATAAGTTTAAAAATCATTTATTTTATGTGTTTAGTAACTTGATCCATTACCCAAAATACATAAAATTTCACTTGCAATTTGTATATCACCTTCAAGTTTCATAAACAGATCATTTTGGTATCAAAGCCAGGGTATTGTGAAGGTTTGATGTTGTTTGCAAGTGTTTTTCTGATGCTTACAAGGTTGAAGCTTAAAACAGAAGAAGGAGAACTTGTGGAGCCAAGATCTCAAATTGTTTCAAGGAGAACAAACACACCTCAAACTTTAATAGTCATGGCACATGAAGAAGGTCCTAAAGGGATATCTAAAGATGAAAAAACTTTCAGAAACGATTTCTTTGAGATGTCTGAAATGGTAAAGGTTCTTTATGAAGAAAGGAATTCAAGGTTGTATGGAGAGAGCTCAAAACCTCCAAAAGGAGATGGAGGAAAAGGAGGCAAACCTCAATCCCACATTTTCCTTGTGCTTCAAGTAATCCTTGTGACTTATTTGCATTTTATGCAAGAGTTTGGCATTGATCACCTTGGGCACACCATGCCCCAAGGAAGTCAATTATGTCCCTACAAGTGTGAGGCGAGTCACCACTTTACTTTGTGTTATGCACAAGCACACTATTCGCTCATTCATTCCATAATCGAACTTGTCATATGGCTCGTCATGTGAGGACACACCCTGCTTATGTGTTGGAGGTCTTACAACTTCCTCCACTCTATGTGGTTGTCATCTTAGCAATGTTCATGAAATTTGCCACCTCTAATCTCTACCTAGACTCTTGCTTCTATATGTGACCAAGTTCACTGGAAACCCTGAGTTTCCTTATGATGGAAAGCTTGAATTTCTAATGATCCAAGGGATCAGTTTAGTGCGCAAAATTCAAAGTGTTCGGAAGTGCTTGAAACTTGTACTAGTGTGTAGATCTCGACGACCTGAATCCAACGCAACTTGTTTCACTCAAAACTGATATCGTATGCTCTTGATATCGCAATATAATCGAATTTCCAAACAACTAAATTTTTTGTAATATGGGTTGCAAGTATGCCCAGCCAGCAGTCGTACGCTGACTAGGTAGGTGATAGGGAAGTTGAATGTTTATTTTATGGGCCAATGGTTTATTGACAAGTGTCTCTTCTTTATTTGCTCATGAATGGTGGATTCCCATTAGTTTAAGGTTCATTGACTTGGTCCTATGAGGGAGAGCCACGTGGGCTAATTGCTCGCTGTCGTGTGGCCTGCTGTTGGCATTGTAAAATTTTGTATGGCCTCTGGGAGGTTCAAACCACAGACCTACCAAGAAACAACACAACGCTCCACTGTTCCACCAACCATGTTCCTTGTTATACATAGTGATCTCGACATATTTAAAGTTGAGCACATATGTATTTGGGGGTAGGGTCTGGGCTAAGCCCCAGCCCTGGTCATCACGCCCACGAGAACTAAGGGGTGAGACCATGGGTTAGGGCTTAGCCCTAGCCCCGAGCCATTGTCACCGTCCACACACTTCAACGCAATGGGACCACAATTAAAGCAAATGGAGCATGGGTGCAGTATGAGGCCTAGCCCCTAGTCATATGCCATGACATGGAACCACGACAGGAGCAAAGGATAAGGCACTAGGCCAGAAGGCACTCCAATGAGGCCCTAACTCAGGCCACTTGTATTGCAATAAACCATCAGCAGATATTGGAGGGGGCCAGCCCTGGGCCACATGTGCCCAATACGACCACCAACGCATTGTAGAAGGGGGCTTAGCCCTAGGTGCTTGCAGCGGGGCCAACCTCGAGTCATATAACCCATTACATGACCCCAACCTGTGGAGTTTTGGGCTTGCGAGAATATAGCACCAACCTCTAGTTTTATGGACGCGTTAATGAGACCATATGTCAGGTGTTGGGGACCCGGCCAGCCGGGGTGGGCAGTTAGCCCTTGACCCTGGGCACGTGGCCCCCATATGACCATAAATTTCGGAACTAGGGGGTTAATGGACAGTTTAACTGTCCAACAATTTCACCCATCAGTCAGGATTGTAGGACAATTTTGCGTGTTAGTTCCGGGTTTGGGGTGCTCAAGCCAGGTTTGGGCCGAATTTGGAGGATGGTTAGCTATGGAAATTGGAAAAAACTTGTAACAGACATAACTTTCTCAGTTTTGGCCAAATAAGGTGCAGAAAGAACCCACATGGGGGTTTTTAACAGTTCTGGATCCATTGGAGACATTTGTTTTATATTCTAATCATTTTAAAGCCATGAAAGCACAAATTTGAGCACTTAATGAAAGAGGCCCTACATTGGAAGATGGACCAGGAGATGTAGCCCAGGAGAGGGGTAAACTCCTTTATCATGTTTGTTGTTATGTGTTTATGATATGGTATTTTGTCTCTGTTTTGGTTGTTAAATAAGTTTAAAAATCATTTATTTTATGTGTTTAGTAACTTGATCCATTACCCAAAATACATAAAATTTCACTTGCAATTTGTATATCACCTCCAAGTTTCATAAACATATCATTTTGGTATCAAAGCCAGGGTATTGTGAAGGTTTGATGTTGTTTGCAAGTGTTTTTCTGATGCTTACAAGGTTGAAGCTTAAAACAGAAGAAGGAGAACTTGTGGAGCCAAGATCTCAAATTGTTTCAAGGAGAACAAACACACCTCAAACTTTAATAGTCATGGCACATGAAGAAGGTCCTGAAGGGATATCTAAAGATGAAAAAACTTTCAGAAAAGATTTCTTTGAGATGTCTAAAATGGTAAAGGTTCTTTATGAAGAAAGGAATTCAAGGTTGTATGGAGAGAGCTCAAAACCTCCAAAAGGAGATGGAGGAAAAGGAGGCAAACCTCCAAAAGGGAATGGAGGGAATGGTGACAAACCAACACCTTCACCTCCATCCTCATCCTCGTCTTCTACTTCTTCTACCATTTCACAAACACCTCCAAATTTTCCGAAAGGACATGTAAAACTCATTTGCTTAAGATTGATATTAAGTTTGAATTGCCTATGTACAATGGAGAGGTAGATGTTGAGAAATTAGATAATTGTATTCATCAGATTGAAGTGTATTGCAGGATACAGAGAATCAACGATGATGAGACCAAAATTCAGTTTGCTTCTCTTAGATTGGAAGGTGCAACACTTATTTGGTGGGAAGCCAAAACTCAAGAGGACATGAAGAAACATGGTAAGGTTTTATCCTCTTGGAATGATTTTGTTGTTGCAATAAGAGGGCAATTTTATCCATTAGCATACATGCAAAATGCTATTATGGATCGGCAAAACTTTAGGCAAGCTAAGGGGCAAAATGTGCAAAGTTATACTTAAGAATTTAGAAAAAGGGCTTTGATTTTGGGTATAGATTTATCCTCTCAAGATACTTTTCTCAAATACATTGGAGGATTACATAGCTATTTGAGACACACAATTCTCGTGTTTAACCCTACAAAACTAGATGAAGTTTGTGTACAAGCAACTCATTTAGAGGCAAGAGGGAATAATGTTTCTGAAGAATTAGTGAGAAATCATTCAAGTCCGGAGAAAAATGAAAAGGGAAGTTTAAAGGCAAGTATAAAAAGAATGCTCCAGTCAAGTAAGAAGGAGAAAAGCTCACATGTAAACATTGTTCTAAAGAAGGCCATGATGAAGACCATTGTTGGAAACTTCATCCTGAGATGAGATTGAAAAAGTTTAATAACAAGGAGAAAGAAAATATTGTTGCAACTACACAATAAGATCTAGGATCTTATTCCAAAGATGAAACAAAAATCATAGCCATGGGATTCAAAGGTAAGGATTCAATTGCAAGTACTAGTTCTTCTAGCAAACCCATTGAAACTCAAAATGAAAGAGAAAGAATAGAGTTGTTCCATATTAGAATCATCACAAAACATAACAAGGTAGATACTTTGTTTGCTAGTGGCTCACAAGCAAACCTCATTTCAAAAGACATTGTCAAGAAACTAAATTTCGAAACCATTCCTCATCCTCAACCTTATCCTTTGGGTTGGGTATGTGACAATGCTAAGTTGCAAGTGACAAGAAAATGCATACTTAGATTTACCATCACTGCAAATTTTATTGACGAGGTAGAACTTGATGTGGTACCACTTGACATTTGTAGGATTGTTTTGGGAAGCCCATACTTATATGACAGGAAAACTATCTTTCATCTCCATGAGAACAAGTATCACTTGTTTAAATATGGGATTGAGTACATTGTTAGAGGACATAGCAAGAAGTTGAATTTATCTCTTGTGAATGCTGGACAAATGAAGAGGTTTGTAAATACTAGTCATAATTTTACAGTGTTGATTATTAAACATAAAGATATTGATGGATCTAAAGTTTTTCAAGGATATGCATCAAGTTTGAAATTTGATTTCAATGAAGTTGCTAGTCCATGTGATACGATGTTTCAGGAGTCTAGCATGTTGCCTCCTAAAAGAGGAAAATAATATGAAGTGTAATTGCAGCATAATGCATCATTGTTGAACATTAGTAAGAACAAGATGTCAGTGTTAAAGCATGTAGGGGTCAAAAAGCAGATGCAAAAGCTATTTGAAAAGAGGATATTGGTTCAAATATGTCTTCTTGTGGGTTTCATAATGTTTTTGCCTTGAAGAGGGATGGTGCCAGGAGATGGCGATCACATTGGGTAAAGAGTCAAGCCAAGTGCAAGGCTAGACATGTTCAACATCGTTATGAGTACAATGTTCAATGTGAAGTGAACTTGAAATTGAATAAGTCTTCTTTGATTGAAGATAGAGGAGGGAATGTTCAAATTCCTTCAAGGGCAATTTTCTCTTCTGAATATCTTCAAAAATTGTAGCAAGATATTATCTTTGACAGAAAGACAAAGACTTCAAAAGTGAAGTACCTTCATGAGGATCTCAAAGCGACAAACAAACAAAGCCAAATGGTTTGAAATTGGAAGGGTGAGGGAACTGTACCCTCATATGTTTGTTGACTGAAAATGAGCTTTCGGAGGTCCAAAAGCTTCCAATGGGGAGGAATGATCCAAGGGATCAGTTTAGTGCTCAAAATTCAAAGTGTTCCAAAGTGCTCTAAACATATACCAGTACGTATATCTCGGTGACATGAATCCAGCACAACTTGTTTCACTCAAAACCGATATCATATGCTCTCGATATCATGTTTTGATCGAATTGCCAAACAACTAAAAATTTTGTAATATGGGTTGCAGGTACACCCAGTTAGCAATTTGTACATTGACTAGGCAGGTCACTGGGTAGTTGACTGTGTATTTTATGGGCCAATGGTTTTTTGACAAGTGTCTCTTTTTTATTGGCTTGTGAATAGTGTATTTCCATTGGTTTAAGGTTTGTTGACTTGGTCCTATAAGGGAGAGCCACATGGGCCAATTGTTAGCTGCCACGTGGCCTCTTGTTGGCATTGTAAAATTTTGTATGGGGACCGATAGGTTCGAACTGCAGACCTACCAAGTAACAACACAACTCTCCACCATTCCGCCAACCATGATCCTTGTTATACATAATGATCTCGACATATTTAAAGTTGAGTGCATATGTATTTGGGGTAGGGATGAGGCTAAGCCTCAACCCTGGACACCATGCCCATGAGAACTAAGGGACAGGACTGTGGGCTAAGGCTTAGCCCCGTCCCCGAGCCATGGTCACCACCCACACACTTCAACACCATGGGACCGCAATCGAAGCGAATGGAGTGGGGGCGGAGTCACATGCCACGACATGGAACCACAACAGGAGTGAAGGATAAGGTGCTAGGCCAAAAGGCACTCCGATGAGGCCCCAGCTCAGTTCACATGTGTCGCAAGATATTGTCGGTGGAGATTGGAGGGGGCCAGCCCCAGGCCACATGAGGCCAATACGACCACTAACACGGAGTAGAAGGGGGCTTGGTCCTAGGTTCTTGTAGTTGGGCCAACCTCGAGTCATATAACCCGTCACATGACTATAGCTTGCGTAGTTTTGGGTGCGTGAGAATATAGCACCAACCTTTGGTTCTATGGGCACGTTAATGAGACCATATGCTAGGTGTTGGGGGCTCGATCGATGGGGACGGGGGGTTAGCCCCTGCCCTTAGGCAGGTGGACCCCATACGACCATAAATTCAGAATTGGGAGGTTAATTGAAAGTTTAATTCTCTGACAATTTCACTCGTCGGTCATGATTGTAAGCTAGGTTTGCACACCGGTTCCGGGTTTGGGGTGCTCAAGCCAGGTTTAGGCCGTATTAGAGGATGGTTAGCTATTGACATTGGAGAAAACTTGTAACAAACATAACTTTCTTAGTTTTTGGCTAAATGAGGTGCAGAAAGAACCCAGATGGGGGTTTTTGAAAATTTTGGATCCATTGGAGACATTTGTTTGTTATTATGAGCATTATAAAGCCATGCAAACATAAATTTCAGCACTTAATGAAAGAGGCCCTAGATTGGAAGCTAGACCAGGAGATGTAGCTTAGGAGAGGGGTGAACTCCTTTATCATGTTTGTCGTTATGTGTTTTTGATATGGTATTTTGTCTCTGTTTTGGTTGTTAACTAAGTTTTAAAATAATTTATTTTATGTGTTTAATAACTTGATCCATTACCCAAAATACATAAAAATTCACTTGCAATTTGTATATCACCTTCAAGTTTCATAGACAGATCATCCAAAATTCAATACAATCATCAACAACCATGTGTAATCGTCTACAATGCTCTCTATCAAAATTTGTCATGCAACCATATTTTACCGTTGCCTTGGAAGGATGAATCCCCCCCAACATTGTTTGCAATGCTTGAAGCTAAAAACACCCTATTCAACCAATCATACTGTCATGACACAACATCTTATTTTGCTACATCTCGTCAAAATTGTCCAAGTGTTGAACTCTCATGACTTTCATTCCCACACTCCATCTACATCTATCATGTTTCAATGCATTGATTTCCATCAAGTCCTACACTAATTAGGCAGTTAATCTCACTATTGCATCCAATTCTTGAGAATTGACTTCTCCATGTCGAAGTTAGCCCTTTATGCTCACATTTCCATCACACTGCTCCACATCAAACACCAAGGTAAATTCACCCTTGCCTTACTATTTTCTTTGTCTAATATTTATTAAGGAGTCCATCCATAATTCCCAAATGTTTCTCTTTTGAATCTACTTCATGTTTGGGGTTATGACCCCTTTGTCATTCTTCCTTGCACTAGCTTGCCCATGCGTGGGATCGGTTGAATACCCTGTCTAATCGTCACATCCTTGGCGAATGCACACCTCCCATGTTGAAAGTTGGTCATCTCCATCCACAATTTGATCCATCCTTGCCATGTCATGATCTGAAATTAAAAAACTTGAAGGTTTCATAAAAAGTTTGCAAGTATGTTTATGTCTTGTGGGCAATGGATCAATTTGCAAAAACACATAAACTTAGTGCTTTTAGTTAAGCTGCAGAAATAAAACAAAGAAAAATAGACCATGAATAACATCACACAAACAACAATTTGATGAGGGAGTTCACCCCTACTAGGTTACATCTCCAAGTCCAGCTTCCAATGTTGAGCCTTTAAATTATATGCTCAAATCTGAAATTACACCAGTTTACATAGCTCAAATTGCAAAAATGACACTACCATTGTGTCCATAATACCCAAAAAACCCTTGCCTAGGCTCTTATTGGGCTAAAAAAGGTTGAATAATGACCATGTCAGGCATATTCTCCATTTACATGTTATCTATCCTGCCAATTGACAAAACTGGTTAATTGTGCTACGAAATCCACGTTTTTGTTATTCGTCGAGTGACAAATTCGCCTGGGACCAACGGAATTCCTATGGTAATTAGTGCAATTTGTCGCCTATTTAAACACACCAAATAGGCCTTGAGCGTCAATTTCTTTGGCATCGGTTTTGGTTATATGGGCCATGTGGCCAGGGACCGGGCCTTGCGCCCACCCCTTCAGCCTTACTTCCCTCTGCTTCGGGCATTGGTCTCATGCTGATCAATGGAACCAACGCTAGGGCTTGCCCGCCTCTGCCGGCTTCGCCTTTGTTGAGGTTCTATGATGTGTCATATGGCCTGGGGTCAGGGCTTAACCATCCGACCCTTAACTCCTTGCCACTTAGTTATATGTGGGACGTAAAAGCAGGGGCAGGGGCCATGTGCCTTGCCCCTCCCACCAACTCCAAACCCATTATAATTTAAATATAAACCGTCGGGTTGTTATAACAAGGTTCAAAGTGCAACCCAACGTTCGACGGTCGGTTTGTTTGGTGGAGGTCGTGGGTTCGATCCTGACGGGATCGACTGGTCGACCCATAAAAAATTTGGTACATTTCTCGAGGGCCGTGTGGCACCCTCCCATTGGGCCATGCAAGACCCCCATGATTGGGCCACATAAAATCAACGAATCAATAAAAATACGCTAGCACCGCATACACGACTTGCCGTGTGTCAACATGGGATTGACCCGTCTGACACCGTACCTTAAATAGTCAACTGATGACGTCATCGTATGACCAACCCAGTTAGCAGGCCAGTCAACCCTGCAAGTTGACTTTTTAGCTATTTACCAAAAACTTTAGAACGCGATAACTTTCACAAACGATGTCAAATTGAGGTGATTCAAGCGGTGTTGGAATCAGGATGAAAAACATTACAATTTTCAATTGGTTTAGTGTGACCAATGTGACCTTTTACCTTGCTATACTACGAAATCACCCCAAACTAAATTTTCCATGACATCTTGGTCCAATTGTTTACTTCTTGACAGTTAGCCAATCTACTGCACATCCAAATTATCTTCACAACACTACTTCAACTGGATAGTCATGTTGTTTGTGTGCATCTCTGCATGTCTCAAAATGGCTAAGTTCCTTCCTTAATCATTCTACCCAAGGCATCCAAAATCCCCAAGAATCCCATGAAGTCACACAACTTATGTTGGCCCCAAGTTTATCAAAAATAAGTTTTGTTTAGGCTTAATCTAGACCACCTGATTTATCCTCTAAAGAATCCCTTGCCACACTTTGGGGAAACACATTGAAATCAAAATGGCATACCTTGCATGATGGCACCCGTTATTGCATCCATGCATTAATTTAGTTTACTAGCTACCTAGGTCCTCAAGTCATCCCAACCAATAACCATTTGTGTGAACTTGTATTGGCATCCACCACATACCAAAACCAAGTCCGCTTCTCACTTTTTCTAAGTCTCAAACCTTTCATGTGCCTAGCTCTGTTTTCCTCCAACCATTCCATTGTCTATTCCTTGGTTGTCTTTGTACCAAGGCCCAAAACCCTTGCTCTCCCAATGGCCAAATTGATCTATTGTTGTAAGTTTGGATTTTCTGCAAAGTCCACCACCCTTCAAGCTTGTCCAATAACAAAATGGTTTGAACAACTAAGTTGGCGAAGTTTGGTGCAAAGATGTCTTAGTGAAGTGTACCCAAGTTGTCTTACACAAGTTTGCAACCCAAACTTTGCAATGTTACCTTAATTCATGCTACTCTATGGGTGTCCAACTCATTCAACTGCCTCGTTGCACAATTCTTTTTCCCTACCCTAAGTCTACATAATGGAGCATACACTTCATCATAACCCATAACTACTCACTTTTGCTTCATTCATAGTGTGACTTGTCTATCCACTATGCTAAGGCATTTGAGTTGCCCTTGTCCCAACTGGTCATGCCAGTTTTGGCCATCTATCACCTTGAAACTCATCACATACCCCATTGTCATGTTTTAAGTTCTTTATATATCGAATGGAACATCCAATTTGTTGATTTGTGTCTGAAACCCCAACTTTGCACAAACTACATTAAGTTTATTAGGTCGTGCTCTATACTAACTACTTCCTTGCACATCATGGTTGAATATGCCAAACAAGTCTTTTTAGTCATGTGATTGTGCTTTGATACCATTTGTTATGGCCTTGAAGGTTATGCCCAAATTGCAACAATTTTTTATCCCTTGGGACATGTGACACTATGACATTTCTAGTTTGGTGGCTTGGCCAACCCAAGTGTGCTCCACCCAAACTATGCCTCTTCACTTTGAACACACTCATACTCCATTCCAAGGCTATGATGAGTCAAGCCCCTCTCACTTTACTTGTTTACAATAATTCCAAAGCAAGTAAATATATCAACCAACAACTATTTATATCAACACAATTGTACATGAAACAGGGCACTATGTATAGTTTTGGTCAAGCAATACAAAATCTACCTAACACCCTTCTTTATCATATAATGCTTTAAAATAGTATATAAAGGAGTGCATGAATCATACAAACATATATAGAGTTGGCTAGTCACATGACTTCCTCACCAAAGCCCAATACATTTACATCAACATGCAATGATCCTAGTTGACTTTGACTCACCTCCCTCATGTAGGCCCACTCAATGCACCATTGTTGTACCAAGTCATTCTACATTGTAACTCACACATTTTACCCCAATATAGGTGATCATAAGTCACATCTCAACTTGATCTCTATTAATTATTTTCCTGTTTCACTTGTCTCATCTATTGGATTGCCTTCCATAACCTTGTCTATTGAATTTGTGTCAAAAATAGTTTACCCAACATGAGCTCATCTCATAAATCAACTTGAATCACTCACAGTCCATTTACTAAGACTCATATCCATGTTTGATCATGAACTTGACTCAGACTTCACCGCAAGGCAACACAATATGACTTGTCATGTTACTTCCCCCAAGACTTGGCACTAAACAGGAGTGCCTTGGCTCCTTGGGCGAGCTCCCCCTCTTGCATGACTCTACCTCAAATGATCACTTATGCAACTTTCTCAATATTATTGTTTTGATTCAAATTATCTCACCTCCCCCACACGTATACATGCCCGACCAAACATTAGGTTGATACTCCCTTTTGGGTGGGTGGTTGAGCCAACCCATTGTTTTGCTCCAAGTTGACTTGCCTTACCTTGCCTAATGGGTTCCATTGAATCCACATTGGTCACTTGCTCAAGATGCAAGTTTCATTTCATGCCATGTTAAATCATTATGTTCAATCCCACCTCAGTTTGATTCCTTGTGCCTTGTCCTTGTGATTTGTTTGCATTTCATGCAAGATTTTGGCATGAGTCTCCCTGGGCACACCATGCCCCAAGATGCTCCCACTCCATTCCTATATGTGTGAGGTGAGTTACTGCTTTGCTGAAAGGTAAAAAATGAATACATAAAAATGAAAGGGTATGATATAGAAAACGTAGGGTGGAAAGAACCCTTCAATCAAAGTACCAAAATATGGAAAGCCACCAGGAGAAAAGCTTAGGCAAGTAGAGTGCTCCAGCCAACTTTAGGTCCTCCTGCTTGAAAATGTTCCTTTTCTTGAATGTATTGTAAGTTGTTAATCATTTATATTTTATAACTAATTTGACTAACATGTAGTGTATAAGGCTAAGGGTAGATCTCTCTCTCCATGATACTCGTCTCACTATAGTATGATGATGCATTAAATCCATCCTAAATAAATCTTGGCCATGCCTATCATACATTGGAGATAACCTCAAACTATTAGCCTCAGTCTAGTTGTGAAGAGAGGAGGTACACGAGGAGTTAATAAGGAGGTGGGCTAAATTTTTTGTTTCCCCTCCCTTTAGTTTATCTACCATACCTATCTCTAGAATCAACAACCACCTCCTCCTAGAATATCTTTATAAAATCGAGAATGTTGTGATTGCATTCTATGTCATGGTTGCTCAATGGGGGAGAGAAGCACCCACGGAAACATTGTCTACATGTAGTGAAGACCTTAAGATGGAATACAACAAAACTATGACCAATCTAGGTACCTGCAAGATGAATGCATTTATACTTACGGACTCTGCTAGTTCTATTTAACCATTAAAAACTGAAACTTAGGGTTATGGTAAATAGTAAAATGATATGCTGTCTAATTGTTATAGATTGGTGGATAACTTTATGTGAGGACAAAGACCAGGTATTTTAACGAGAAGCCTTTCATTACAACAATAATCCTTAGCTCAATATCAATGTGGAAAAAGAAGAGACATCTCTTGGATGTAATTTTCTTCTATAGTAAGCATGTTCCATCATTTTTGTTGTTGGTGTTGTTGACTTGAAACATAATATAAGAATAGGTGTACATATTAAAATCTGTTTTTTTTTTTAAATAGTCAATAATATTGTTACTTAGATGTATTTTTTTGTGCATGTTGGAATCAAGAAGTTTTTCTTTCAACCAAACATAATCAATTAGAGTGGTGCAACACTAAATTGACTTAGTTGCAGGGGAAAATGAGACCCAGGCATGATTCTCATCTATCACCTTCAAAAGAAACATGTAGAAGGATGGGTAAGGTAGGTAGGGAAAATGGAGAGTGCGCTATTAAGTGATATATTAGTGAATAGAAATGATTATTAAAAAGTGATCAAGAATAGAGTGGAGCACCTATTAATCCATAGTAATATCATATTTAGTGGATTTAGCTGAACAATAACAAAGGAGTATCATACTAACTAATTAATGGAAAAACTCCAAGAAAATTTTGCATGGAACTAAGTTGCCACTGCTCGACACAAATTCTATATGGAACTCAAACTCCATTACTGGACATGTAACATGCTAGATGATTGTGCCACAAATATGTCGTAAACTATGGGCTAAGCACAAACATTTAGTGTTTACGAATTAATGCTAACCTCAATTTCTAATATTACTTTATCTCATCATAACGAAGGGTAAATATATCATCTTTTCCTAAGAGTTTATACATGAAAATTGTCCCTTTGCCTTGATATGAGGCCAAATAAAGCCTCAAAGTGTACGTTTGGTTAATGAAAGTGATGCAAGTATTTGATAGATAGGATTTTTTATTTATTTATTTTATTCTATTTATTCTATTTATTTATTTTATTTATTTATTTATTTATTTATTTATTTATTTTTAATTATAATGAAATACAAAGCCAAAACTTTAGGTTAAGCACCTTGATTTGCGAGTAAGACTAATGAAAAAGCCGTGAACTGGCTACTATAGTCCTTGTAGCCCAAAGGGTGGGGATTAATAATGCATCTTACACATCATAAAGCTCTACTTTTAGCCTTATAAGAGCAACTGAGCATTGAATACTTACTAGTAAATGACCATCATTATGAGTACAAAATTCACCAACAATAAGGTTACAAAACATGTTCCAAATAACTGTGGACAAGGTTGCAAGTCATTTAGAATATTAAGTGGTTATGATGGTTTTGATAAGCTACAAAAGTTTGAAGATCGTCATAACGTTGAGTTGTGGCATCTAAAGGTGTGACTTGTGAAACAAGGGTATTGGAAGGCTTTGTGCAAAAATTGTGGAAGAGATCAAAAAAGGAAGATGGAAAGTTTAATAAGAAGAAGACTCTTAGGTGTTAGAGATATCAATGTTATAATTATATTTATAATTAACGCATCTTAAAAGGTTTGTTATATTTGTATTTGCAATTAATGACCATTTTAGGGGTGTATTTTGTGATTTATGTTCTTAAATATTTTTTACATGGAATGTTGTCATAATACATTTAACAATTAATAAAAACACAACTACACATAAATGTAGCATCTTCAACATAATTTTTTGCATGTTTAAATGTGTAAACATTTACAAAAATGTAAAACATACAAAAATTCTAAAGTATCAATTAAGTCTTGTTTGAGCCACGAGAAGGAATGTCTTTTATCCCACCTACCCAAATTCAATTCCCACAAGTGACATGTTGAGCCATAAATATTAATTTACTTTATAAAATATTAGCATACTTACACATTATTAGTAAATCAATCTAAAACTAAAGAATTACTTTATAAAATGTTAGCATACTTACACATTATTAGTAAATCAATCTAAAACCAAAGAACTATGCCCATACCAATACTTACATGTTCACATTGAGGAAGTATAGTGGGATAAATATGCTTGAACCATTCATTACACACTTTCCCACACTACCTTTCCCCACACACACACATATATCAAAAATTGGATAGTTAACTCAAGTTGTTGAGTTCTTCAAGTTTATGATAGAGGTCTCAAATTTAATTCAAGTGGTTGAATTTTTTGATTTTCACATAAGAGGTTTCAAATTCCACCCCATGAGTTGGTTCTCTTTGTTCTGTGCCACACTCAATGTTAAGCAACATATGTAGTACAATATCAAAGGCTAAGGTACAATCTATCATCAATTGGCCTTAAAGTCTTAAGAATACTATTGGTTTGGATTTGATCAACTTCTCATTTTCCCATTATTAACATCAACATCATAATAAAGGTTTCTTATTATCTATCCTATTGGATTTTAAAACTAAGATCTATAAATTTTCTAATTTCATGAAACTAATCAAATCCCCACTTTAAATTCGAAAATACAAAAAATAACAATTGGAATTTTCTTCATCTTTATCCCATTTCTATACACACCTACAAGTGTATCATTCAAGAAAACCATTATTACCTTTCAATACCACTCATTCATACTCGAGTCATAATCAAGAGAGCCCCAAATATCAAAAAAGAAGAAGCCATATGGTCCCCAAACATCAGAGAAAACATCATATCTTCATAATTATTTGAAATAAGAAACGTCCACATAAAAAATCTCTATTTAGAGCAAGTGATGGCTACATTCCATAACATTATTCCTTACCTTGTCTTGTAAGATATATTCACTCATTATGTCCTCTCATGCCCCTTTAAGCACTATGTCTTGAAATCTTCAATCACCATTTTGTTTTTGAGCATTTTTTCACTGCTTTCTTTAGTGCTATTTTTTTTTATCCCCGTTTTGCTACTATGGACCATTCCCATGGCTACTCGAGACCTAAATGACGTCACACCTAAAAAAAATTATCCAACACCCAACAATTTGTTGTCTACTCTAGAGCAAAACATATATTTGACACAATATAAACCACTAAAACACAATTGCCATTGAGTTGCACTCAACATTTTCGTAGCTTTGCCTAGAATTAGAAAAGTCATGAAAAAGGAACCACAAGCATGCATTATCAACCACAATGCATAACCATAGAACCCAATAAGTTGATGTTTCATTCTACAATCAATTTGTTTATAGAATGCATGACAAGTGATTACATGAATGCATGGACAATGATTGAAGGAATGCATGAACAAAATGTTGTGTGATGGAATCCAATATTGTTGTATTTCAACATAATGGCCACTACCATGAACCATTGATAATCATAGTCTTCAATGCAACATATGTCTAATGAATATAACATTGCTCAATCATCATGGTTATTGTAATGTATGCATGCACATTTATTATGTCTAGAATAAGACAAGTAGACTTTTGATTTCCTTTAATGGACTAAAATCATCCACAAGTATAACTTCGTTACATTTTAGGCGAAATAAAGTGCAATCAAACTCACTCAAGGATGCTTGGAACTCGACTTGTTCTTCAATCACCTTAACTCCATCTCCCCTGATATAAAATTCACAATGGAACTTGAAGAAAATTGGAGCATTCCCTTCTTGGACATTCTCATAATCAGAAAAGATGACGGCTCTTTGGGCCATAAGAGAGTTACCTTCATGCGGATTCCCACCATCACCCAGCGCAAAAACTTGGCGTCCTGAACACTCTTGCCATTAGAGCCCTCCGAATCTCTGACCCAGAGCATATAAACGAAGAAAAGAAGCATTTAGTTTCAACTTTCAAAAATTTGGGCTACAAGGATCATGAGATTAAAAAAGCCATAAAGAAAGCTGAAATGAGGTTGTCATCTCCCATACCTAAAGAGCAAGATCAACCTCAAGGTGGTAAGGTTTTTCTACCTTATATCCAAGGGGTCACAGATAAAATGGCAAAAATCCTTAGAAAGAAAAACATTGTTACTCAATTCTCAGCTCCCGGTACCATCAGACAAAGTCTAAAGTCTGTTAAGGATGATATTGACAAGCAACAGCTCAAAGGAGTCTATAAAATAGACTGTTCGTGTGGGATAAGCTACATAGGTGAAACTGGTCGCTCCCTCCAGACAAGACTGAAAGAGCATGGTGCTGACATTAGGATTGGAAGATCTCGTACCTCAGCCTTGGCAGAGCACTCCTCGAAGACTAATCACCACATCTGCCTAGAAAGCGCAGCAATTATCGCAAGAGAAGAGCAGTATCAAAAGCGAAAAATCAGAGAAGCCCTCGAGATCTTGAAGCATCCTCGTAATCTGAACAGAGACAGCGGTGTGGAGATCAGCGGAAGTTGGCTTCCCCTGATCAGTGAGATCAAGAAGCGTCAGCCCAGTCCCAGGTAAGTTATCTAACAGGTTAGTTTCTTCTCTCCCTGTCCCTTTTCAGTTCCTTTTCTAAAGTTTTAATATAGCTTAGTCTTTAATAGGGTTTTAATATAGTTTAGATCTTATGTTATAATTTAGATATTAGTTAGGTCATATTATCATTAATTTATAGATAATGATATAGATCTTTAGAAAATCAGATTAAGTTGTTCAGATATTTATTCATTTTGTTCTAGGAATTTAAATATTAATTTAGGCTTTATGTTACATAATATTTAGTTTCATATTCATATTAAATTTTTATTAATATAGTTATATAGTCCTTAGATTATATAAATAATAATGTTACTTAGATATGATTATTTATAATATATTTATATTCATATTGCTAATTTCATAATATATATTATGTCTTATAAATATTAATAGTTTAATTCTATTATTAATTCCAGGTACAATAAAAAAATTTTAGGTATTAATATTATTACATATTATCACTATTATATATATTAAGTTTTATAAATATATTAATATTCTAAGATTATAAATACTATTATATATATTAAGTTTTATGGTTTTTAGTATTAATAATTTCATGTTATATAAGTTTTGATTGTGTTTTTAGGTTAACCTTAGAAATATTAAAGTTATAGATTTATTATTGTTATATAGATTTTAGGTTTATTATATTAATATTAAGGTTTTATTATCATTAATAATTATGGTTATATTATCATTATTTTATAGATAGTGATTTAGATTTTAGAATTTCAGATTAGGTTGTGTAGATTTTTATTTATTTTGTTCTAGGGATTTTAATATTAATTTAGACTTTATTATATCAAGGTTATATTATCATTAATTTATAGGTATATATTATGTCTTATAGATATTAATAAGTTTAATTCTATTATTAACTCCATGATAGGTATAATAAAATTTTTTAGGTATTAATATTATTATATATTATTACTATTATATATATTAAGTTTTATATTATATTAAGTTTATGATATTAATTTTAATATATATTTTAAGTTTCAGATATTAATATAGTTGTTTAGGTTATTTAAAAGATTCTGTTCTTTAGGTCTTAATTTAAATGATATTAATAAAAATAAAAATAAAAATAAAAATTAATGTTTTATTAATCTCCCTGGCCGACCTGTGCTTCTCCTTCATTATTCTTTCCCTCTTGAGTATTTATCTCCTCCCTCTGGCTCTCCTTTTATCATCTTTATCATCTTTCTCTTTGCCCTGATGATGGATCCCATTTGGGATTCGAAACGTTGGTGTAAAAATCCTCTTACTGTGGAATCTCCGACCAAAGATTCAAAAATCATAAACCACAGATCTCTGAAATCCAATATTTGTCATGTTATCTATATGCTTAATTAATGTGTAACCTATTTTGTCCAAAAAGAAACATTAGCATTCCATGAAAGAGAAGAAATGAACATGTTATGGAAGTGTAGGATAAAATATTATCTAAAACACAAATTATTGAAAATATATTGAAGATGTATTATTGAATGTAGCTTGTAGGCATAGATCCTAACACACTTGCTACTTCTAAGGATGTATTATAAAGTGGAATATGCAAGTGTAGGCTACTTGTACTCTACTCGAGCACAATATTCTCATGTTCATTTCGTTTTTTGTTTGTTTGTTCCATAAATAAACTTGTCCTTTGACTCATCGTGCAAGTGTGCGCTTTTCTCATGTGTTGGAGGTGTTACACTTACACTAAAGGTTCTACACACATGCTCATGTAGATTCACATCCCGCGCCACTCACCCTGATACAATTGTACACATGTACATGCACACTCTCATCCCCCATAACCCACCCTCCTAGGGGTTGAAGGATGTACATGTGTTTGAACACCTCACCTCCACCCTCTTGAGGGGTGGGTAAGGGTGAGTCATACACAGACACATACACACCCTCACCACCTACCCTCCCAACAGTTGAGGACATTCCTATATATGTTGTGAGGGTAAGGATGTGTGTGTGCATAATATAGGTTTGAGAGTGTGCGTGTGCACACTCCATAGTGCATGTTGTAGCTCTAACCCAGAATATTATAGATCTGATAAGATAATTGAAATAAACCCAAGAAATAACAAGATAGAAATAGATAGAAATGCTTCTTTATTATCAAACCCTTATGGTAGGGAAACACCATACATTCACTCCTTAAGGAAGGAGAACACTCCACAAGCCATATGCCTGTTAATACAAGAATACTTCTCTTCATATCTCTCCATGTGGAGTCTCTAGCCTCTATATAGGCCTCATACATACAATACCATGCATCATTACCATGGTTTCCTCATACCATCAACTAATACCATGGACCCCTTACATTATTATTAACTACTTGTGGTCCCTTACATGACATGTGTTAACCACCTTATTTATTACTATGGCCCATCCCATTATTACATTATTACCTTGGGTACCTCCCTCGGTACCCCATATTACCCCCTAGGTATATAACATTCCACCCCCCTAGCATGTTTCATCCTCGAAACATGTGAAGAACACAAATAATAAGATCTACTCAAAAGAGTAGTCCACTGATACCATGCACATGCATCTAGCCATCCAAGAGAAAGGTGAACCTTCGATCTTGCTGGTGCCTTGCTCACTTGAGATGGAAGTTGACCATGGTAGCTCTTCTGTGTAGATGTGTAGTAGGTGGATCTTCGCTCCTCTCTATCTACCCTGCAGGGGTTGTTGTCCGTGTGGCTAATTGGTTGCCATCTTGATGGTTGTTTTCTTGCAGGGTGATGTGGGTGATGATATGTTGAAGTTTTAACCCACTGTGTCTTTTTCTTTAATTCACCCTGTTGTCGTTCCTGTTGTGGTGTCTTCTTTTCCAATATGACTTCAACCACTGAGCCCTCCTCTGATGTATCATCACTTGTAACCTTTTCTTCTGCAGCCTCTGTTTGTGTTTGATTGTCGATCATCAAAGGCTCATCATCTAATATGTCAGTCCCTTGAAAATCTTCTGCTTCAGCCTTCATGTGCTCTATCTGTTTATGGATGGAAATATCCTGTAATGTAATTTTCTTCTTTTTATACCATAGCTTCAGGAATTTCTTCTGCACATTAATAT